>JAWPHD010002419.1:0-258480 GCA_037043455.1 Cyrtodaria siliqua | reverse complement strand
CTCTCTCTTTAAATCCTTACATTTCTCTTCAATCAATCTTACACCTCATTCATCTTAAATCCTTACATTTCTCTTCAATCATTTACACCTCTCTTTAAATCATACATTTCTCTTCAATCATTTGCCTCTCTCTTTAAATCCTTACATTTCTCTTCAATCATTTACACCTCTCTTTAAATCCTTACTTCTCTTCAATCATTATACACCTCTCTTTAAATCCTACATTTCTCTTCATCATTTACACTTCTTAAATCTTACATTTCTCTTCAATTATTTGCATCTCTCTTTAAATCCTTACATTTCTCTTCAATCACTTACACCTCTCTTTAAATCATTACATTTCTCTTCAATTATTTGCATCACTCTTTAAATCCTTACATTTCTCCTTCAATCATTTACCACCTCTCTTTAAATCCTTACATTTCTCTTCAATCATTTACACCTCTCTTTAAATCCTTACATTTCTCTTCAATCATTTACACCTCTCTTTAAATCATTACATTTCTCTTCAATTATTGCATCTCTCTTTAAATCCTTACATTTCTCTTCAATCATTTACACCTCTCTTTAAATCATTACATTTCTCTTCAATTATTTACACCTCGTCTTAAATCCTTACATTTCTCTTCAATCATTTACACCTCCTTTAAATCATTACATTTCTCTTCAATTATTTGCATCTCCTTTAAATCCTTACATTTCTCTTCAATCATTTACACCTCTCTTTAAATCATTACATTTCTCTTCAATTATTTACACCTCTCTTTAAATCATTATATTTCTCTTCAATTATTTGCATCTCTCTTTAAATCATTACATTTCTCTTCAATTATTTGCATCTCTCTTTAAATCATTACATTTCTCTTCAATTATTTGCATCTCTCTTTAAATCCTTACATTTCTCTTCAATTATTTGCATCTCTCTTTAAATCCTTACATTTCTCTTCAATTATTTGCATCTCTCTTTAATCCTTACATTTCTCTTCAATTATTTGCATCTCTCTTTAAATCCTTACATTTCTCTTCAATTATTTGCATCTCTCTTTAAATCATTACATTTCTCTTCAATTATTTGCATCTCTCTTTAAATCCTTACATTTCTCTTCAATCATTTTCACCTCTCTTTAAATCCTTACATTTCTCTTCATTTATTTGCATCTCTCTTTAAATCCTTACATTTCTCTTCAATTATTTGCATCTCTTTTTAATCATTCATTTCTCTTCAATTATTGCATCTCTCTTAATCATTACATTTCTCTTCAATTATTTGCATCTCTCTTTAAATCATTACATTTCTCTTCAATTATTTGCCATCTCTCTTTAAATCATTACATTTCTCTTCAATTATTTGCATCTCTCTTTAAATTATTCAAAGTGATGTCTAAATCATTTAAACTTTCTTCATTTCATTTACACCTCTCTTTAAATCGTATCAAAATGTTCTAAATCATTTCAAGAGCGAAATTAATAATTTCAGGATCGATCAAAATCACTTAATCAACTGTACGTTAATTGTATGCCAATTTCTTCTTTTGTGGTCAATAAAACCTAAATTGGCAAAGAAGCAACTTTTTGTTTGCACTGTTTACAGATGTTGACACTTGCATAGATGGAGAAAGTAAGTTTTACCCTCAGTCATTTTGTGTTGCTCCTTTTAAACAAACTACCCCTATGTACATTGTCAAAGTCACACATGGCGCACCATCCTTATCATGTAATAGGCAAAATTTGAGGCATTTTGGACAAAATAATTATGATATAATCCATATGAAGAGTCGACATTGAACATGTTTACGTGCATAGCTGATTTAGTGCATTCCGCATTGTTGTTATGAAATGCATTTGCATTTCCATTTCCGGGTTACTTTAGATAAATCGTACAAAGAAATCGTTTTCTCGGAAACATTCGTAACATAATACTGTAAAAAGTCAACAAAAATAAAAGGCCAGTAAACCCAACTGGAATTTATCAATCAGTTTCGTTGATGTTCGTGCTTTGTTTACCATCAGTAAAACGAACTTGGCTGTATTATTTGATTGAATATATAAATTGAACTAAACGTCATACAACACTTTTATTTAGCAGAACACATGTTTTCAACATGCCAAACACATAAACAAAGTCTGGACAATATTAATTTTAAAGAAAAAAACCGGAACAAGCCTCGTTAAGACGAAAACATACTACAAAGTGCCGAACGTATGTTGGTTACACCACAATATGCAGAGAACATGTCCTCATGCCGGTTCTGAAAACCCGAACTTTTGTGAGGAAAAGATGCCATTGTCCTTTAAAGAGAAGAAAAGTTGAGAATCGCAATCACCAAAGTCAACTATAATACACTGCTGACGCCATGAATAAGACAAAGCCCACCTAGCTATCACTAAAATATGAAATAATATGTACATTTACACAAATGTACCCTGGAGAAGACATGTCTGATAGGAAACTTTTTCCTTCTCATCTCTGTCCGAGGGCGATGTCGCAATATATCATGTAATGTGACCCAATATATCATGTGATCATGTTTTAACGGGACGTAAAACTCCGTTTCATTTCATTTACATATTTTAACAGCATGCTTTTCTACACTAATCGAACGCAAAACTGAACATTTTAGATTGTTTAAGCAAATCGGACACTCTTTTAGAACATACTCTCGTGCGTGTGTCGTAAGTGTTATATTTTGTTCACATGCAAGCTCATGGGGGAATTCGTGAATTAATAAAAAAATGAATATAATTTATCACCGATCATTCATAAACTATTCATGAATATAAATAATAGACGCTCATCAATGTAATGTTTGTGGTTCGACGATATTGATTGAACATTAACAGTTGTCTATAATAAAGCGCAGTAATTATACATTACATGTCAAACTGTCACGCAGTATCTATACTCCCGCTTTCACAAAGTGAAGTGGTGGCTATATATGAAGTGTGAGGTTTCCATGAAGCTCCTAACGTAGAAATTGTTCATAATAAATTTTGCAGAAACATCTTATGTGTCAGAAAATCGACAAATTTAGAAGGTCTATACGGTGAGCTAGGTCGTTACCCTTTAAAAATATACAGGAAACTGAGAATGCTTAAATACTGCGTTAAAGTGCTTACCAAACGCGATTCCTTGATTTATAAAACTTACATCATGATAAAACAAGAATGCGAACACAGTAACAATAATCAGTTTTAATCGTATAAACTGGGCGTGGCACATTAAGAGAGAATTAGAAAATCTTGGGTTTTCGGATGTTTGGCATAGTCAACTAACGATCGATATACCTTACGATCAAATTAAACTCAGAATTTTAGATCAATACAAGCAATCTTGGTTTGGATCTATCAATAATTCTAGCAGACTATTGACATATAGTAGATTTAAATTTAATTTTAACTATGAACATTATTTAAGTAAAAGTCCGAATTGTTTTAACGAAATTTAGAATATCTGCACATGCACTTGCTATCTATCGAAACATGTAGACATAATAATATTGAACGGAATGAAATGATTTGCATTTTTTGCAATATACGAGTTATTGAGCATGAGTACCATTTTCTGCTGGTGTGCCCGTTTTACTTTGAACTAAGAACAAGAGTTCTGCCTAGATATTTCTGCAGATGGCCAACACTTAATAAATTAGACTCTTATTAAGTAAATATTTATATTATGCCTTTGAAAAACGCATTCAAAATAATTAATGTATATATGCATGTATGACGAAAGTGGGTGAACTCGACATATTTGTATGTGCGTGATATACATTTATGGCCAATGCTATTTAATGAACTTGAATTTATGACGATATGTTGTAATTGTCAATATATAAAAAGAAGAGTTGATTAATATAAAACATACATATTTTCTTTCCTCCTAATAAAACTTATTATATATTTATGACGGACATAAGTCACCATGAAAGGGAGAGACAGACTTTTATATTTTCATATTTAGATGTAGGCTATAAACTATTGTAGTGGGGTTTAATGCTGAATAAAATTATGTTATGTTATGTGATGTTATATATGAGTCACGTTGTCCGTAACGTCGCGCCGCGCAACACATTTTGTTCCGTCACGGTATGGCCCTTTGTTTGTCTTAAATAAAATGTGTATGCATCACCGTCAGTGGTAGTTCTAGTTTATTTATATATTCAGTGTTATATCTTGTGGTGGTTTATTGCTGATTTGTGTAATGTTCATCATATTAATACCACCCTTGATGAACTCGGACAATACGTAAAACGCATCTTCACGAAAACCGACTATATAACTCTATATAGCATTTGACAGATTATCCAGATTATCAATGTCACAGTTTCTCAACGATGCTATAGAGTTATATAGTCGGTTTTCAATCTGGATAATCTGCCACAGTGTCTCAACGATGCTATAGAGTTGCATAGTCGGTTTTCGTGGAGAAGCGTTTTGCGTATTGACCGCGTTCATACGGGGTGAATACAGAAATAATGTATTTGAACAATTCTAAAAACAAAGTACCTATACTAGTGAACTTCCTTTAATGATACACCGCTGATCGACAGTCAACTATATAATGTTAACAGTAGATAGGTATGCCAAATGCCTCTTGTAAATATACTTACAAACTCAAGATTACGATCAGCTGTTGGCGTATAGTGATAAGTAAAAGACATTAGACTGACACTACGTTATTGTAAGTTTGGGCAATGCTGGCCTGTACTGTAGTGTCTAACCGTTCACATCTCAACTTACATTTAATTTGACAAACTTAACATTATCTAGCCCCATTAGCTCACTGCGAACCCCAGAGCGCCCATATGTAATTCAAGGTTATTGGTTCCTGTCCCAGAGCGCCCATCTGTAATTCAAGGCCATTGGTTGGTTCGTATCCCCAGAGCGCCCGTCTCTAACTCAAGGTCTTTGACGTGTCCCCGTTGGTTCGTTTCCCCAGAGCGCTCTTCTGTAATTGAATGTCGTTGCTTCGAGTCTTCAGAGCGCCCGTATGTAATTCAAGGTCGTTGGTTCGAGTTCCCAGCGCGCCCGTATGTAATTCAAGGTCATTGGTTCGAGTTCCCAGCGCGCCCGTATGTAATTCAAGGTCGTTGGTTCGAGTTCCCAGCGCGCCCGTATGTAATTCAAGGTCGTTGGTTCGAGTTCCCAGCGCGCCCGTATGTAATTCAAGGTCGTTGGTTCGAGTTCCCAGAGCGTCCGTATGTAATTCAAGGTCATTGGTTCGAGTTCCCAGCGCGCCCGTATGTAATTCAAGGTCATTGGTTCGAGTTCCCAGCGCGCCCGTATGTAATTCAAGGTCATTGGTTCGAGTTCCCAGAGCGTCCGTATGTAATTCAAGGTCATTGGTTCGAGTTCCCAGCGCGCCCGTATGTAATTCAAGGTCATTGGTTCGAGTTCCCAGCGCGCCCGTATGTAATTCAAGGTCGTTGGTTCGAGTTCCCAGAGCGTCCGTATGTAATTCAAGGTCATTGGTTCGAGTTCCCAGCGCGCCCGTATGTAATTCAAGGTCGTTGGTTCGAGTTCCCAGCGCGCCCGTATGTAATTCAAGGTCATTGGTTTGAGTTCCCAGCGCGCCCGTATGTAATTCAAGGTCATTGGTTCGAGTTCCCAGCGCGCCCGTATGTAATTCAAGGTCATTGGTTCGAGTTCCCAGCGCGTCCGTATGTAATTCAAGGTCATTGGTTCGAGTTCCCAGCGCGCCCGTATGTAATTCAAGGTCGTTGGTTCGAGTTCCCAGCGCGCCCGTATGTAATTCAAGGTCGTTGGTTCGAGTTCCCAGAGCGTCCGTATGTAATTCAAGGTCATTGGTTCGAGTTCCCAGCGCGCCCGTATGTAATTCAAGGTCGTTGGTTCGAGTTCCCAGCGCGCCCGTATGTAATTCAAGGTCATTGGTTCGAGTTCCCAGCGCGCCCGTATGTAATTCAAGGTCATTGGTTCGAGTTCCCAGAGCGTCCGTATGTAATTCAAGGTCATTGGTTCGAGTTCCCAGCGCGCCCGTATGTAATTCAAGGTCGTTGGTTCGAGTTCCCAGCGCGCCCGTATGTAATTCAAGGTCATTGGTTCGAGTTCCCAGCGCGCCCGTATGTAATTCAAGGTCATTGGTTCGAGTTCCCAGCGCGCCCGTATGTAATTCAAGGTCGTTGGTTCGAGTCTCCGGAGTACCAGTATGAAATTAACGTCGGTGGTTCGAGTCTCCAGAACGCCCTTATGTAATTCAATGTTATTGGTTCGAGTCTCCAGGGGGCCAGTTTGTAATTCAAGGTCGATGGTTCGTGTCCTCAGCGCGCCCGTATGTAATTCAAAGTCGTTGGTTCGAGTTCCCAGAGCGTCCGTATGTAATTCAAGGTCGTTAGTTCGAGTCTCAGAATGCTAGTATGTAATTCAAGGTCATTGGTTCGAGTCCCCATAGTGCCCGTATGTAATTCAAGGTCGGTAGTTCGAGTTCCCAGAGCGCCAGTATGTAATTCAAGGTGGGTTGGTTCGAGTTTCCAGAGTGTCGGTATGTTATTCAAGGTCACTGGTTCGAGTCCCCATACTGCCCGTATGTAATTCAAGGTTGTTGGTTCGAGTCCCCAGAGTGCCAGTATGTAATTCAAGGTCGTTGGATCGAGTTTCCAGGGTGCCAGTATGTAATTCAAGGTCGTTGGTTCGTTTCCAGAGTGCCAGTATGTAATTCAAGGTCTTTGGTTCGAGTCTCCAGAGTGCTCGTAATTCAAGGTCGTTGGTTCGAGTCTCAGAGTGCCCGTATGTAATTCAAGTTCGTTGGTTCGAGTTTCCAGAGTGCCCGTATGTAATTCAAGGTCGTTGGTTCGAGTCTCCAGAGCGCCAGTATGTAATTCAAGGTCGTTGGTTCGAGTATCCAGGGGGCCAGTTTGTAATTCAAGGTCGATGGTTCGTGTCCTCAGCGCGCCCGTATGTAATTCAAAGTCGTTGGTTCGAGTTCCCAGAGCGTCCGTATGTAATTCAAGGTCGTTAGTTCGAGTCTCAGAATGCTAGTATGTAATTCAAGGTCGTTTGTTCGAGTATCCAGAGTGCACGTATGTAATTCAAGGTCGTTGGTTCGAATCTCCAGGGGGCCAGTTTGTAATTCAAGGTCGATGGTTCGAGTCCTCAGCCCGCCCGTATGTAATTCAAGGTCGTTGGTTCGAGTTCCCAGAGCGTCCGTATGTAATTCAAGGTCGTTAGTTCGAGTCTCAGAGTGCTAGTATGTAATTCAAGGTCATTGGTTCGAGATTCCAGAGTGCCAGTATGTAATGTAAGGTCATTGGTTCGAGTCCCCATAGTGCCCGTATGTAATTCAATGTCGTTTATTCGAGTCTCCAGAGTGTCAGTATGTAATATTCAAGGGCGCTGGTTCGAGTCTCCAGAGTGCCAGTAGGTATTTCAAGGTCGTTGGAATTCAAGTCGGTGGTTCGAGTCCCCAGCACGCCCGTATGTAATTCAAGGTCGTTGGTTCTAGTTCCCAGAGCGTCCGTATGTAATTCAAGGTCGTTGGTTCGAGTCCCCAGAGTGCCAGTATGTAATTCAAGGTCGTTGGTTCGAGTTTCCAGGGTGCTAGTATGTAATTCAAGGTCGTTGGTTAGTTTCCAGAGTGCCAGTATGTAATTCAAGGTCGTTGGTTCGAGTCTCCAGAGGGCCCGTATGTAATTCGAGGTCGTTGGTTCGAGTCTCAAAGTGCCCGTATGTAATTCAAGGTCGTTGGTTCAAGTCTCCAGAGTGCCCGTATGTAATAAAAGGTCGTTGGTTCGAGTCTCAGAGTTCCCGTATGTAATTTAAGGTCGTTGGTTTGAGTTTCCAGGGTGCCAGTATGTAATTCAAGGTCGCTGGTTCGAGTTCCCAGAGCGTCCGTATGTAATTCAAGGTCGTTAGTTCGAGTCTCAGAGTGCTAGTATGTAATTCAAGGTCATTGGTTCGAGATTCCAGAGTGCCAGTATGTAATTCAAGGTCATTGGTTCGAGTTTCTAGAGTGTCAGTATGTAATGTAAGGTCATTGGTTCGAGTCCCCATAGTGCCCGTATGTAATTCAATGTCGTTGGTTCGAGTCTCCAGAGTGCCAGTAGGTATTTCAAGGTCGTTGGAATTCAAGTCGGTGGTTCGAGTCCCCAGCGCGCCCGTATGTAATTCAAGGTCGTTGGTTCTAGTTCCCAGAGCGTCCGTATGTAATTCAAGGTCGTTGGTTCGAGTCCCCAGAGTGCCAGTATGTAATTCAAGGTCGTTGGTTCGAGTTTCCAGGGTGCCAGTATGTAATTCAAGGTCGTTGGTTCGTTTCCAGAGTGCCAGTATGTAATTCAAGGTCGTTGGTTCGAGTCTCCAGAGGGCCCGTATGTAATTCAAGGTCGTTGGTTCGAGTCTCAAAGTGCCCGTATGTACTTCAAGGTCGTTGGTTCGAGTCTCCAGAGTGCCCGTATGTAATTAAAGGTCGTTGGTTCGAGTCTCAGAGTGCCCGTATGTAATTCAAGGTCGTTGGTTCGAGTCTCCAGAGGGCCCGTTTGTAATTCAAGGTCGTTGGTTCGAGTCTCAAAGTGCCCGTATGTAATTCAAGGTCGTTGGTTCAAGTCTCCAGAGTGCCCGTATGTAATAAAAGGTCGTTGGTTCGAGTCTCAGAGTTCCCGTATGTAATTCAAGGTCGTTGGTTTGAGTTTCCAGGGTGCCAGTATGTAATTCAAGGTCGTTGGTTCGAGTTCCCAGAGCGTCCGTATGTAATTCAAGGTCGTTAGTTCGAGTCTCAGAATGCTAGTATGTAATTCAAGGTCATTGGTTCGAGATTCCAGAGTGCCAGTATGTAATTCAAGGTTGTTGGTTCGAGTTTCTAGAGTGTCAGTATGTAATGTAAGGTCATTGGTTCGAGTCCCCATAGTGCCCATATGTAATTCAATGTTGTTGGTTCGAGTCTCCAGAGTGTCAGTATGTAATATTCAAGGGCGTTGGTTCGAGTCTCCAGAGTGCCTGTAGGTATTTCAAGGTCGTTGGAATTCAAGTCGGTGGTTCGAGTCCCCAGCGCGCCCGTATGTAATTCAAGGTCGTTGGTTAGAGTCTCCAGAGTGCCAGTATGTAATTCAAGGTCGTTGGTTCGAGTCTCAAAGTGCCCGTATGTAATTCAAGGTCGTTGGTTCAAGTCTCCAGAGTGCCCGTATGTAATAAAAGGTCGTTGGTTCGAGTCTCAGAGTTCCTGTATGTAATTCAAGGTCGTTGGTTTGAGTTTCCAGGGTGCCAGTATGTAATTCAAGGTCGTTGGTTCGAGTTCCCAGAGCGTCCGTATGTAATTCAAGGTCGTTAGTTCGAGTCTCAGAGTGCTAGTATGTAATTCAAGGTCATTGGTTCGAGATTCCAGAGTGCCAGTATGTAATTCAAGGTTGTTGGTTCGAGTTTCTAGAGTGTCAGTATGTAATGTAAGGTCATTGGTTCGAGTCCCCATAGTGCCCATATGTAATTCAATGTCGTTGGTTCGAGTCTCCAGAGTGTCAGTATGTAATATTCAAGGGCGTTAGTTCGAGTCTCCAGAGTGCCAGTAGGTATTTCAAGGTCGTTGGAATTCAAGTCGGTGGTTCGAGTCCCCAGCGCGCCCGTATGTAATTCAAGGTCGTTGGTTCTAGTTCCCAGAGCGTCCGTATGTAATTCAAGGTCGTTGGTTCGAGTCCCCAGAGTGCCAGTATGTAATTCAAGGTCGTTGGTTCGTTTTCAGAGTGCCAGTATGTAATTCAAGGTCGTTGGTTCGAGTCTCCAGAGGGCCCGTATGTAATTCAAGGTCGTTGGTTAGAGTCTCCAGAGTGCCAGTATGTAATTCAAGGTCGTTGGTTTGTTCCAGAGTGCCAGTATGTAATTCAAGGTCGTTGGTTCGAGTCTCCAGAGGGCCCGTATGTAATTCAAGGTCGATGGTTAGAGTTTCCAGGGTGCCAGTATGTACTTCAAGGTCGTTGGTTCGAGTCTCCAGAGTGCCCGTATGTAATTAAAGGTCGTTGGTTCGAGTCTCAGAGTGCCCGTATGTAATTCAAGGTCGTTGGTTCGAGTCTCAGAGTGCCCGTATGTAATTCAAGGTCGTTGGTTCGAGTCTCAGAGTGCCAGTATGTAATTTAAGGTCGTTGGTTCTAGTCCCCATAGTGCCCGTATGTAATTCAAGGTCGATGGTTTGAGTTCCCAGAGCGCCCGTATGTATCGGTAATTCAAGGTCGTTGGTTCTAGTCTCCAGAGTGCCCGTATGTAATTCAAGGTCGTTGGTTCGAGTCTCCAGAGCGCCAGTATGTAATTCGAAGTCGTTGGTTCGATTCCCCAGAGTGACAATCTGAAATTCAAAGCCGTCGGTTTGAGTCCCTATAGCACCCATATGTAATTCAAGGTCGTTGGTTCGGGTCCACAGAGTAAATCAGAACATAATGACTTGAATTGATGTAAGAATAATATAAGTATGTATACTGAAAGGAAAACGAAACGCATAATGGGTATTTCCGCTATATATTGTACGTTTAATATGCTACTGCTAATCCAATGGTACAGGGCAACATTAGGCCTGTCCTTTCGGAAAGAAGGTTTAAACAGCACCGAACACACCAATGGTTACCCCTTTAAAGTTTCAGTATCGACAGAATTCGCAATCCCCAGGACACGTGGAGGGCCATTCATCAGACATCACTGGAGGTACTTCACCCCACAACCTCAGTGGAGGTTATTCATCACGTCATCTTATTCATCACGTCTTCAACCCTTATAGAAGGCTTTTGATGACAATCACCCATCATTGGAGTCGCACATCATATTCATGAGCGCTCGCGCATCATTCTTTGTAACGTTTGTGATCATCAACATTGTTGTAACTTCAACAACACTTTAGTGTCATATATAGTCAGTCGACATGTTCAGTATTTGTGATAATATTACGAATGTCTTATACGTTCATGAGAACCGTCTTTTTCATATTTCATCTGTGTATTCGCTCTTCTTGATAATTGTATATATATTTAACATATTTTAAAAGTTGCATTAAACTTATGTAAATGCAGTCACCGACATTGATTTTTTTCCTGAGTTAATCCCAACCACTAGGTTCATCTTGCGATAATATCATGTTAATATGGTGGTCAATTGTGGTGAGCTATTTAAAAATCGCTCAAGCAGTTGTAGAGATATTGTTGATATGGCCTTGGCCTTGAACCAATGGACAACGTGGGTGATGATGAACTATGCATATCATGTTAATCTGATGGTCAATTATGGCTAGCTATTTGAAAATCGCTTAAGCTGTTTAAGAAATATTGTGGATATGACCTTGGCCTTGAACCTACCTGGCACAACTCGATATCCCCCAAGTGGTTTACGAGATATAGAGTGGACGCATACGACAATTGACCTCTAACTTTACCTCCAAGTGTGCCTTGACCTTGAACCAAGCTGGCTGAAAGTTGTGCTCTGCACGTCATCTCGATGGTGAACATTTGTGCCAAGTCATTTCAAAAACCCTCAAGCGGTTCAAGAGATATGGAGAGGACACTAAATATAGTGCATATGACCTTCGACCTCTAAGTGTGATTTTGACTTTGAATGCACATGGCTGGAAGTTGCACTCTGCACGTCGTCTCGATATGGTGAACATTTGTGCCGAATTATTTCAAAATCCTTCAAGCGGTTCAAGAGATATGGAGAGGACACAAAATATAGTGCATATGACCTTCGACCTCTAAGTGCGACCTTGAACGGACATGGCTGGAAGTTGTGCTCTGCAAGTCATCTCGATATGGTGAACATGTATGCCAAGTTATTTCAAAATCCCTTAAGCGGTCCAAGAGATATGGCGAGGACACGAAATATACTGCATATGACCTACGACCTCTAAGTGTGATCTTGACCTTGAACGGACGTGGCTAGAAATTGCGCTCTGCACGTCATCTCGATATGGTGAACAATTATGCCAACATATTTCAAAATCCCTTCAGCGGTTCAAGAGATATGGCGAGGACACGAAATATAGTGCATATGACCTTTGACCTCTAAGTGCAACCTTGACCTTCAACGGACGTGGCTGGAAGTTGCGCTCTGCACGTCGTCTCTATATGGTGAACATTTGTGCCAAGTTTGTGCTCCTTATTTGCTTTTCATTACTTAATAGCTTAACATTCAAACAACTATTATTTTTTATAAACATTCCTTTTATTTTCTGATTCAATTTCAAACTTGACTAATATGCAATTTTTTCAGCAACATGTGTTTTTCCTCGTAAATATCGGGCAATTTTGTAACAGACGCCAGCATTCCATTTTCTAAGTTCTTTATCATTTTCAAATTACATCTCGTGTGATTCTTTTTGTTTACAGCCCTGTTATGTGAATTGTCCATTAACTTTGCAGTTTCCCAACATACGTTTTCAGCCATTTCAATGTCTTTAGAGTTAGCTTCAACATTTGCAGCATCATTGGAAACTCCATTCACCATTATGGTATCATTGACCTTTGCTGCAACTTTGACCTTTGCTGCATCTTTGACCTTTGCCATATCCTTTGATATGTCCTTGAACTTTGTGACAATATGAAGCAGAAGGACCAGGGTGGAATCCACTGTTCCTGCTGGCAGACAGTCTGTGATGTCACAGACGTGATGAAATATCTGACACAACATGAAGTGTCGCAGGTCACGTGGTGTAGAATCTACTTCACAAAAGGTCTGAAATTGAAAGAGAAGTCACAAGTAACTCACCACTACACCGCTAGTCACAGGTAACTCAGCACTAGTCACAGGTAACTAAGCACTAGTCACAGGTAACTAAGCACTAGTCACAGGTAACTCAGCAATAGTCACAGGTAACTCACCACTAGTCACAGGTAACTCACCACTAGTCACATGTAACTCACCACTAGTCAATGGTAATTCACCACTAGTCACAGGTAACTCACCACTAGTCACAGTAACTCTGACACCACTAGCCACAGGTAATTCACCACTAGTCACAGGTAACTCACCACTAGTCATAGTAACTCTGACACCACTAGCCACAGGTAATTCACCACTAGTCACAGGTAATTCACCACTAGTCCAGGTAACTCACCACTAGTTACAGACAACTCAGAAAGTAGTAAATAATAAAATGCTCTCATTTTCTAGACATCAGTTAGTTTCCTTAACAAGTAACATGCACATGCTGTGGTGCAGGGGTGCGGTCAAGACCAATAATTGGGACCACTGCTTAATATTTAAAAGGACACACGGCAATCTTGAAGTGTTTATCAAGCATTAAAATTATCATCTCGATTTATTAACCAAGTAGCATTATAACTTTAAACCTGCTTGCATATCATTAAGTACTGTTAGTTAACTTTTCATTTTTTCTTCTTATTTTACCATAGGTTTAAATATATTACTAGAGCAACACTAATGGTTATTTCCCCCAATTAAAGACATTGCTGAAGATTGCATGGCTTTATTTAAAAATTAATTTGCCTTGAGAAAAAGGTGGTGCGATTAAAACTCTTTTTTTACTGTAAGAAAGTATGGCTGGATTAAAAACCCTCTCACTTACCTTCAGTATAGGAACATAGCACTGAATCACATGTTGTAACATCTGTGACCTTGACCTTTCATCTAGGGTCAAGGTCAAGGTTATAATCACATCCCGCAATAGTTGTGATACATGCAGTGCCGACTTCAGAGCTGAAAAGAAAATGTGAATGGTCTGTGTATGTCTGCACTCTGGTGATAGGTCTGGGAGGTAACTCTGTCTAGTTGGTTTAGAGGCTAGTTGTTGAAAAGGCTGTAATACTCATTTAAGACGGACAGGCACAGAGAGACAGAAAACTGAGAGAAAGAGCGACACAGACATACAGACTGACAGACAGACAAACTGAGAGAAAGTGATAGTCAAACAGACAGACAGACAGACAGACAGATGACAGACAGGCAGACAGACAGATGATAGACACAGACAGACTGACAGACAGACATATACCTGTGAGGTCAGCTAGGGGTATGACTGTACTTGTGTGCATCCTGTACACTATTGGAATTATGTCATGCCCAAACATCTCCTTCAAAAACATCACCACACTGAGAAACTCTGAATGCAGCAAGTTTGGTAGAACCTGATTAAAATAAAGATGTTCAACAAAATTAAGTGGTCAAATTAATGAAGTTAACACAATCATAAGGTAGAACCTAGTCAAACTAGAACTATCACTGAAGGTGATGAACACCCCCGCTTTCTGGTCAGTTATTATGTGTATAAATAATTTATGAAGTTTAGGAACAACCCATTCAAAACTGTTTGAGGAATGCAAGTAATAAACATGTGTTGTGCAATGGGACAATAATGTGTTACGCGTCGGGATGTAAGGGACAGCGTGATTTCTATATAGTTCCAATACACTTTGTGAAAGCGGGGTTATAATTAAAATGCACAATAAAATGAAGTAACTGATCAAATTAAGATGTTCAACAAAATAATCATGACCTATAGACGTCAAGGTAATACTGTGATTTTACTTGTAATACAACGCTGGTAGGAATCCAGACAAAGGTCCTGGTATTTTTACTGAAATGGACTGTTGGGGATTTGGATACAAAACTAGTAGGGTGTTCCACAGAACACTTGTGTCGCCTGCCATTTACTTATTTCACCAAGTACAATTATTTAACTAAAGGAAGAAATGTATAAAGTTATGCAAGTTAGATTGCAGGTTAAACTTTTATGAACCGGTTATTCTGTCAAAATGAAAGTCAGACTTATTGGACATGTGTAAAAGCATTCCTTAGGTTAAGATGAAGATGTGTGTGAAGTTTCATGAACATATGTCAAATACTTTTCAAGTTATGGCCAGGTTAGGTTGCAGGTTAAAGTGTGACGGATGCCAACGGACGCCGACGCCGACAGACGATGGAAAAAGTGATCCCTATTAAATTGTCTGCCATGCTACGGTCGGACGATGGACAAAGTGATCCCTAAGTATCTTTCATGCTATGCAGGCGACATAAAAAGTGGCCCTTAATGACCAATAATTAGAAATTTTGAAATACTCAGAATAGTTTCCGATTTTTTAAATATAAAATTGACTCAATGAGTGTCTTTTCATTAATCAATGTTAATTAAATGCAATCTGAAATTGTCCATCTTGATTTATATCTAACATTATGAAATAAAAAGACTGAAATTAAACATTTCTTAAGCTGACGCAAAACGTTTCTTAAGTGGAGAAAAAACATTTACGTTGCCTTTGGTCGATGTTTGGCAATCATACATACCACGACGTGGTTCAATTCTATTCAATTCATTTATCATCATAATTGCTTATACAAAAGAATCAAAGAAGACAGGGTGTGTCTTATTTTTATTTACAAAAAAAAACTGTACAAATAGGCATGTAATTATACGCGATGGTCAACGTGTTAATTATTTTCCTGTGTCTACTATATCGAGTGCTGTGTTCGGTTGAAAGGCGATAAAAAGGGGCTGATCGGTCTGTCTAATTACTCGGTAATTAACGTCACATGTGATGGTCACGTGGTTACCCAGCTCTGGTTCAATTAAGGGAGCAATTATCGCCTTGGCGGACAACAGAGGTGTCAAGTTACACAGGAAATGAACAGCGCAGCGTGTTTCGCGGATGTCCTGTTAAAAGGTGCATTCTATGCAGTTATACATTGTAAAAGATCGATTTATTTCGGCTTTTCAGTTTGGCGTCCTATATATCAGACCGATTTATTTTGGAGTTTTGATAATTTCAATCGGTCTGGGTGTCCACATTTCGTTCTGGAACCCGTGAAACGGGCAATTTCTGGAGCCCTGACTAGACCCCTACGTGATTTGCGGTATCATATCTCTGTCATTTTTGGCTCAAATTTAAAAGTGTTATTTTTATTCTAATGTATAAAATGTGTATCAATTCAGCGATATTTGCATTTTAATAGTTATATTATGAATATGTGGTTTATAATTTAAATCATACTTTCCGGTATAGTTATTTTTTTACAGAGTATATTATGCTAGAGTCAAATTAACTATTAAAACTGATTGAGCACCTGTTACGCTTTAATGGCATAATCATGATTTAATATACCACAGAACTGCTTTATTAAATTGTTTTATTTTATTTTACAATTCATTAGCCGTATCATTGAGCCTCTGACAATAAAAAGGTGAAGTTTATAATTTGAGCAACAGACCTGCACAAGAGCCAAGATGATGTCCTCATTACTAATACAGTATTCAGTCCAACGTTGGTCGCATAGAAATGCGTCCATATACCATCTATCTGTGCCGACAAACATAAGGAGAGTGACGAGGTTCTTAGACACGTCACATGTCAGGTCTTCAAAAGCTGCCCTCCATCCCATTTGATACTGAAAGTTACATATTAAACAGATTTATGTGATATGAACGCCATGTAATTTACTTGCTTTTGACTGATACTTTGTCTGTTTTAATTCTATCAAGAATGGTATTTTCAATTTTATGTATTCAAATGAATATTATAACAATGTGTCATTGTAGCATGGTCGGTGAAATTTCCTTTGATGAATGCAGAGCATTAAATTGCTTAATTTAGGCATTAAATTGCTTAATTTAGGTTAACTAAAGGGGCGTGGCTATACCGTACTACAACTACCAGATATTGGAATTTAGAGTACGGTCACTATGACGTCATAGTGTTCTAAGTACACCATGCTACAAAAGAGATAGAGTCTGTCTCAGCTTGTTGGTTATTTAAACACCTCGATGGGCTACGCCCATCTCGGTGTTTAAATAAGCTGAGATCAGACTATATCTATCATGTCTATTACTAAATGAACATTTAACCTATTATTTTGAATACAATACAGCAATCAGGCATTTGATTTACATCAATAATTAATAGTTTATATGATGTTTAATGGTGCTTAGTCTTATGCCCCCAAGAACAGAACAGTAACAGTGAGAAAACCGCATTTTGATTCTCTCATGATCAAGTTTATTACAATTTATTGAGTTTCTAAAAATAAAAAATCCATTAGACCAAATAAATCACATATACAAAGTTTTATGAACATACTAGGTTTATTATGTAAAACTGGACATATTTTTCTGAAACCATTTCCAAGATCCGTTTTAGAACATTGTGTCTTTTGACTGTGATCTCAAAATCAGTAAGTATCTGACTGACTCCAAATGAATCATACATGCATGCTCTTCAAACATTGCATGAACACTTCAGATTCTTGAACATTTGACATTTTAGGGTGAAGCTTATGTTTACACTGACCTTGACCCTACTGACTCCAGAAGTAATATGTAAACAGGTATACAAAGTTTTATAAAGAATGGTTTAGTAGATAAGAACAACATGGACATAAATCAGTCATTCAAAGTTCCTATCCACATGCAGTGAAAACGGCAATCAGCCGTAGTCAATGAAGTTGAATAAACATCACCAACATCTGATAATTACAAAATTTAATTAGACCGTGTTTGGCAATTACTTTTACTGAGATGAAACTGGATAACAGTTTTATTTGGCCACATTTTCTCTCATCTGCTTTACACAAAGACAAGCTCTTGATTATAGTCATTCTGACTACAAGGTGTTTGATGACATCTTTTACCATCATGGATAATAAACTCAATTACCTGTTCAGAGACGACAACCTTTAACAGATTATAAGAATCTTTCAAGGGTATCCGGTGAAGATAGGGAATTCCAACCCGAGGTATACATGTGTGTTTTTATCGGAACCAAGGCTCTGCCTCTAACACTTGAATATCATGTGCGTTGACGCCGCCAGCTACTAACGTTTTGCATATTTTCCTGCTTACCTCATGTCGGTGCACGTGTGACTTTTTCTATCCCCCATGTAAAACGTGGATAGCCTTTTCTTGCATACCGGACAAGGATATCCGTCATTTTACCGGGGCTAGATATTTCCATCCCACCCTAGGATCGAGATAAAATTCACGCACGTCAACATCCGGTATGCTGGAAAACATGCAAAACGTTAGTAGATGGCGGCGTCAATGCACACCATGTCTCTAATATGCAAGAAAAAGAATCTAACATGGATATTCGGTTCAGATAGGGTATTCCAACCCTCGATATAAGTGTTTTAATCGGAACCTCGGCACAGCCTCGGTTCCGATAAAAATACTTATACCTCGAGTTGGAATTTCCTATCTTCACTGGATACCCATGAAAGATTCTTATAATCCGGTATAATGCAAGAAAATGAACTCTGTAACCTGATCCCAGATAACATATTTTTATGGATAATAAACAAAGATACCTGTTCCCATCCACAGGCCGTGAACATGGAGGACAGACGTAGTCGGACGACCCAGTGGAGATCTTTGGTCACGTGTAACAACCAAGATAGTGTCACCTCTGAAAGAAGATTTTGTTTATCTTAAGGAATATTCCATTAAAACATAAATGGGACCAGGAAGGCATTTGAAATTGAACACCCACCAATAAATGCAATATTGAGTTTAAACAACCAAATTTGAGACAATAGGGTTTACCCATAAATATTTATTAAATTGCCTTCATGGGGTCCCCTACATGTTTTAATGGAATAGCCCTTAGTAAAACGAAAAAAATATGTTCATAGATAACGCTTTAGTGCTGTCAGTAACATAAAAATGGACTGAATGAAAAACTTTAAAGTGTAACATTTGTTTGTATGTACAGACAAATGAAGTGAAAGACAAGGGTATACCCATCCCATTTTCATAGCAGGGAATACACAAATCTTTTTACTTAAAATGATTCCATCATAGATGGACACACCTCATCAGAACTAACCTGAGTTGACAAGGGCTACTTTCAACAGCAATTTCTAAAATATAAACTAGAGGTTGTTTTTAGTAAAAACAGATGTCTGTCCCACTAGGGAAAGGGTCATAACTCCGCCAAAAATCATTCAACCGCAACACGGTGATGACATGCGGAACTAGACTTGGTACTGATTAACCTTGTAAAGTAATGCTGAAATCCGGCAGGGGTTCATCAGGGGAACTAGTCCTGACAAGGTTTGTGTATTAAAACCATTAAAGGGCCATAACTCCACCAAAAATCATTCAACCGGAACATGGCGACGATATGCACAACTAGGCTTGGTATTGATAATCCCTGCAAAGTTTCGTTGGAAATTACCCTCAAAGCTGCTGCATACGCGGGGAATAAACTCCAGAACTAGTCAAAACCAATGCGTCAGATCGGCGATAAAAAAATCATAGTCATCATGTGATGTTGATGAGGTTGCCAACTTTTTTTCTTTCTTCGTTTTTAGTTAATTACCAAAACGATAACCCATTTATTCTCCACGTAGATGATTGGGTTGTGGGTCATGGATGGCCATCCCAATGCAAAGTTTACAAAGCATATAATATGTAAGTAACAACACACGCTCTCACTGGAATACTTTCATTCATCAGAAAAATAAGTGTACATGCATACAATTATACAAGGAAAATAAGATACTGCTTGTGCTGCCAACTTACCATCACATTTGGCAATTAATCCATCATGTACCATTCCACAAAGCTTGTCTAAACACTGAATGGTCGTATCCTTCACGACAAGCTTAGTCATCCCTGTATCCATGGCCACCATTTTTAATTCTTCAGCCTGTTTGGAACCAGTTTCCAGTTCACCAGTGGTGCTGGCTGTTAATGCTGTCATCTCCGTCTCCCTATTTTCCCATAATGCCACACAGTCGTGTAAAATCTCCGCCAGGCTTAGAACAACAGCCATTGGTTCAAATTCAAATTCTGACCAATTACAGTGCTTGTTACAACCAGCATCCAATGAGGCAATAAACACTTTGAGAGCAAATTTGCATGTGATTGGACAGTTTGAATACCTCAGGTTTTCTACATGGATACACTGCAGAATTGAAGAGTGTAAGAATTCTACTGGAGACAACAAGGATGGTTTGATTTCCCCAGACATATGATGTTGAGGCTGAAAAACAAACAAGAACGGATTAACAAGAAATCCGCGGATTCACATGTCTCGCCTAACAGGAGTGGGACTTAGAAATAAAAGGTAAATGTTGCTTAAATGAAAGTTTGTAAACATTTTAATAAATAAAAACAATTGAGTTTACATTTTGCTGATATGACATTTTAAGTGCATTTGTTTTAAAATAAAATGCCATTCTATAAAAAAAAAATCAAAAAAATCATCAGCTCCAAAAAGTAGGTCAAGGTCATAGATGAAATCCGTAGGTCCAAAATGATGCACTATACAAGACACAACTATGTCAAAATAGAATGTTTTGATTTCCGAAGATTAAGCTATAAACTAGGTTTAAAGCATCTAGTGCATAATTATGGTTCACGAGAAAGCGATGTAAATGTAACAATTAAAGCAACACTCATACATGTCTCTTTTTTTCTTTTCGAAAAGGTGAGACAAAAATTCAACCAGTCCACCATTTTGACATGTATTATGTTGGTCATTTTTCAGCCCATTATCAAACAAATCAGTGAGAGTGGCTCCCAGAGAGGAGGGTATATTGAAATACAAGATTTCTCTAATTGCATACCACCTGCGGCAAAGCAGGTTAATTCAGGTCAGAATATTTAGAGACCAGCATCTCATGTTTTAAGTACAGATTATTTTCTAGATTTACCAAAAAAGGGAAGATTTTAATTGATATTTACCATAAAAGGGAAGATTTTAATTGTTTTATAGAAACTCAATTTATATTTAATTATAATAAAAGTTTGTCTTAAAAATATAATACAAGAGGCCCAGTATCGTTCTTCTGGCTATATGGAATCTTTGATGGGGAACACGACAACAACATGCGCAACTAGGCTACTGATCATTCCTGCCAAGTTTCACTGAAATCCAGCCAGGGGTTCAGTAAAAATTGTCTTGATAAAGTTTGTGTATATTAGGCCATAACTCATTCAACCAGAAAACAGCGATGATAGATGCAACTAGGCTTGGTACTCCTCATCCCTGCCAAAATTCGTTCAAATTCGACCAGGAGTTCAGAAGAGACTAGTCTGGATAAAGTTTGTGTATCAAAACCTTTAAAGGGCTATAACTCCGAAAAAATCATTCAAATGGAACACGGCGATGACATGCACAACTAGGCCTGGTACTGATCATCCCTGAAGTTTCACTGAAATCTGGTCAGAGGTTCACGAGAAGGTAGTCCGTACACAATTTGTGTATTAAAAACCTTTAAAGGGCCATAACTCCACCAAAATTGTTTAACCAAAATACGGCGATAACATGCATAACTAGGCTTGGTACTGATCATCCCTGCAAAGTTACGTTGAAATCCAGCCAAGGGTTCAAGAGAAATATTCCAGATAAAGTTTGTGTAGTAAAACCTTTAAAGGGCCATAACTCAGCCAAAAAGCATTCAAGCGGAACATAGTGATGATAGCACCACTAGGCCTGGTACAGACCATCCCTGCGAAGTTTCGCGGAAATCTGGCCAGGAGTTCAGGAAAAAAGTCCAGACAAAGTGTGTGTATTAAACTTTAAAGGGCCATAATTCTGCCAAAAATCATTCAACTGGAACACGGTGAAAATATACATAACTGGATTTGGTACTGATCATCCCTGCAAAGTTTCATTAAAATCTGGCCAAATGAAAGCCCTATCGTCTTAATGAGGCAAAATACAGCATTTATAACTAAAACAAGGGTCGTAACTCGGGTGTTACCACTAAGCTTTGGCTGGTTTTCTAACTTGTCTGAGCTTACATTGATATTAACAATCTGTACGTTTGGTAAAGATCATATAATAAATGAAGGTGCTAGAGTGTTAACAAGGCAGAATATAACTTTTTCTGGGGGAAAAAGGGCCATAACTCTGCTGTTACTAATCCCATTTGGCTGGTTTTCGAACTTGTCCAAGCTTTCATTAACAATCTGTGCAAGTTTGGTAAAGATCAAATTATGGATGAAGGCGCTAGAGTGTTCACAAGGCAGAATATGGTATTTTTCAGCAAAACAAGGGTCATAACTCCGGTAAAACTAATCCGATCTGGCTGGTTTTCGAACTTGTCCAAGCTTTCATCGGTATTTACAATCTGTGCAAGTTTGGTAAAGATCAAATAATACATGAAGGTGTTAGAGAGTTCACAAGGCAGAAAATGTAATTTTTCAGAAAAACCAAGGGCCATAACTCTGGTGTTACTGATCCATATTAGCTTGTTTTCGAATTTGTGCAAACTTTCATTGGTATCAACAATCTGTGCAAGTTTGGTAAAGATCAAATAATACATGAAGGTGCTAGTGTTCACAAGGCAGGAAATGGCATTTTTCAGAAAAACCAAGGGCCATAACTCTGGTGTTACTGACCCAATTTAGCTGGTTTTCAAACTTGTCCAAACTTTCATTGGTATTAACAATCTGTGCAAGTTTGGTAAAGATCAAATAATAAATGTGTTCACAAGGCAGAAAATAGCATTTTTCAGAAAATACAAGGGCCACAACTCCGGTGTTACTGATCCGATTTAGCTGGTTTTCGATCTTTTTGAGCTTTCATTGATATTATCAATTATAAAGACACTGGTAAAGTTTCGTAAAGATCCGATTAATAATGAAGGCCCTAGAGTGTCCACAAGGCAAAAGTTAACAGACGGATGGACGACGGATGGACGACGGACGGACGACGGACGACTCGGTCATCCCATAAGCTCTGCTGGCCTTCGGCCAGTATAGCTAAAAACAGCAGAAATTATGAGTATACAGTATTATGTAAGAAAATGTTTATAAAGAAAGCATGACAGATTTGACATTACAAATCAAGCTTAAAAGCTGGTAACCTTTACATATTTTATACCTGCATTTAGGCACGTTACAAACGTGATGTAACATTTACATATATTTACCTGCATTAAGCAAGTGACAAACGTAATGAAGTGCTTTTCTTCTGTCTCTGTCAGTACAGCTGCAGTGAGGAAATCTTGGATGACCATAGAGATGAGAGACATGTCGGGGTGGTGGATGGGGTGTCGGGAACTACACACCTCGTACATGTGTTGAAGTACCTGCACAGATTACATCACAATATGCAATAAAGTAGGATCAACAAGAAGCAAAGCCCATCGGTGCAGACGCACGACTTTCGAGGACTTGTCTATTTATTGGGCAACTCAATTGAAAGGCAAAATTCCTCTTAATTGCAGAATTATGGCACTTGTCTCTGTGTTTTTCATATGTTAATAGTCAATGAATGTGTAATGTGTCATTGAATTCTTTCAGGGGATTCTAAGATATAAAGAAAATATTAAATTTAAAAAAGGCTTTAGTTGACAAGCTTTATACATACAATACTGTAACCAATAAGTATAAAAGGGGCCGTAATTTTATTAAAATAAAAGCAAGAGTTGTAGAACCTGGACGTATGATGCTGATGTTGTCTCATGTGTGATTCAATCCATTATGTAAAGTAGTTTTCGAGATACAAGCTTCCATAAAAACTTTCACCAAATTTTTTAAGTATAAAAGGGGCCATACATTTTTTAAAATGAAAGCATGAGTTATAGAACCCGTCTCTATGATGTTTTCTTATGATGCCGAATATTTGATAACAAGCTTACATACAGAACTTTAACCGGACGCAGACGATGATCAAGTGATGACAATAGCTGTTTTTTCTTGGAAAAAGTCGAGCTAAAAATAAACTGTAGATGTTTGTCTAGAATTCATACCTCGTACATTTAGTTGGCGATATCCAATGATGTCGACTGTTGTATTCAAATGTTATTTGCAGATGGTAAATTGGGATGTTTTATGGGTGCAAATTTGATACATTAACCAATGGAATAACAAGTTACATTCTAGTTGCAGTAGAATTGATAGTTTACTGCTATAAAAGTTATTTTAGTTGTACAATCATATATTGGTTCATAAAGCTTTTCACAATGTTTTATAAAAAATAGACATACCATGGCAAAGTTGCGTGCCTGGTCTTCATTTTTCACACACATATCTACAGCTGTCCTGATGACGGGTACAGGGTCAGCCAGACACAGCAACAGGATATCTCGTAGAATCTGGAACATAATTGGGAGTCATTGATAATAAAAATAATACGTTGTCAGACCTAGTTACACGACCTTCACTATTAAAGGGAATGTAGCGACACAGCCAAACAACTCTTTTATTGAGGGTTCTGAAAAAACAGCAAAAAGGTGAAAGGATTATCGAAATCGGATGATAAATAAAAAAGATATGACCATTTGTAAGTTGTACTAAAATGGGTATGGGAGCCGCCATTTTGAAAACTATGATGTCATAGTTCCATATGACCATATATGGAATATTGATAAATATCATTTAAAGCAAAGCAAATCACTGCAAATGAAAGCAAACTCCTTAACTGGGCATATAAAGCATTATTGACATTAGTTATACATATACTTCATACAGTTACTTTAAATTTTTCCCCTCTAAATGAGTAAATTTGCATATTTATCAATATTCCTTATATGGTCATTTAGAACTGTGATGTCATAGCTCTAAAAATGGGGGCTTCCAGTGTACCTGATCATCAATCTCTGCCGTGATCTTGTTGAAAATGTTTGTCGTCTGCAACTTTCTTGACCGTTCCATTCCTACCACCTCTGTCACATGTCTACCACCTCCATTTTTGTATGCCACCATGGCAACATGATCCTGATCAGGGAAAGGTAACTCTGAGAATGCTGTGCAGATCAGTTGTTGTAGGTTGTGGGTGATCTCTCTTGAGGCAGATGAACAAATATCCATGAGACGAAGAACTCTGTTCGGGTAGCTCACAAGTCCAATATTGTCCTGAAGTATTATGTATACCCTGAAACAGATGTTGCAAATAGTTTCACATATATCTTAAATTGATCCAATTTTAATATTAAATGGTAAAATTATGAACCTTCAAATCTAAAGATAAATTAGAAAATGTGTAAAAATAAAATATAATTAATACAACAAATTGTTACATAAATGAAGCATGTGTTGAGGAAGTTTATCCCATTTTGTAAGAGAACTGATGACTAAAGCTTCAATCTTACCTACCCAGCCAACCAATGTTACAATGATATATTACATTAATGTAATGGACAACAAAATGCTGTTTATGCCATTGGTTCCCAGTCCAATATAATGGGGTTGGTTCCCATAACTTCCCAATACTGAGCAAGACACTTTATCTCCATGTGCATAGTACTGGTTCTATCCAGGAAGACATTGAGAGTGATTAACATAACTTCAAGAGCTACTTTACAATCGATGTAAAAATTAAGTTTAAACTATTAACTTAAAACAACTGTTTAATATTTGTAGCATGTTCCTAGCAATCATGCATAAGCAGAAGTGACAAACAAATATTTACAGTTAAGGTCCACGTAGACATTTCCATAGTAATTTTCTGGAAAACTACAAGTATTTTAAAGAAATATTTAAGCTAATTATTGAACTAGTCCAACACCAACCTCTCTTTGTTCCAGAATGACACACACTCCGTTGATAAAAGCTTCTCTACACAAACTGAAATATAAACAAGAGGTCAATGACCTTGAAGCTTTACTGATAGGTTTTGATAGCTAGATCCGCATTCCTGTGAAGTTTCATGTAAATCTGTCAAGTAGTATTAGAGGAGTAGTCGCTACAATTTACTATATAACTCTTGTCAGAAAAGATGACCGCTGGTAGCCATGTTAAACGCCCAATCAAAATGATTTTCAACAAGGACCATCATCATGTCAATAATGACATGCTGATCATTTTAGAAAAAGTCTTATATCAATATCACTTAATCTTGAAACTATAAGACTTATAGTTTCAAGAAGTAGTCAATACAAACTTGTTTTTTAAAAATCAATTTTAGCTGTCTTGAATTTCCGGCCAACCTGATATTTTATTAGGATCAACTAGATATCAAGAGCAACATTCTTGTGAAGTTTCATGAAAATCTGTTAAGTAGTTTCAGAAAAGAAGTCACTACACACTTTTACGATATAACTCTATGTAAACAAAGATGGCTGCTGGTAGCCATGTTTAACGATTTTCGACATGGACCAACACCATGTCATGCTGATCATTTTAGAAAAAGTCCCATATCGATATCATTTATAATTTTCAAAAAGTATTCGCTACAAACTTGTTTTTTAAAAATCTATTTTTAGCTTTGGCGGCCATCTTGATTTCACATCAACGCTAGAATCAACTAGACATCATGGGCAACATTCCTGTAAGGTTTCATGAAAATCTATCCAGTAGTTTCAGCGGAGTAGTCGCTACAAAAAAATTCACGAACGGACAACGGACACCACACCATGGCATAAGCTCTGCTGATCTTTGATTAGTAGGGCTAAAAATATCAAATATTCAATATGTTACTATTATTTAATATTTAGAGTTTAAGAAGTAGCTATCCAACCAACAACAGCCACATTTTACAAAATATGTTCACCATTCCTAAACCTACTGAGGTATATATACAACTTATTTTGAGAATCCAAACTCTTTAGACGTAATTAATTTGGTGGGTTAGTTTCTTTAATTCAACTTTTGCCATGATGTGTTATGAACTGAATGAACTTTTCTTTTAAAGGATTGTAGCCATACAGCCAAACATTTTTCATTAATGAGAGTTCTAAAAGGTGAAAGAATTACCAAAATCGGATGATATACAAAGAAGATATGACCATTTGAAGCTTCAAGGTCATTCTAAAAGGAATATGGGAGCTATAATTTTGAGACCTTTGACCTCGTACTTCCAACTTAGCAAGAACACACCGACGAAACTCAGTGGCACCCAAAGGATTGAACCCGGGGCCTCCGGTTACAAAACCGCCGCGCTACCGACTGCGCCACTCCAGATTTAAATTATATAGTTTAGTATACTTATTTTGCATACTTGTTATTTTTTCCCAATAAATCAGTTACATGTATATAAAAGTATCATATTTATTAATATCCATTTACGGTAATTTAAAACTATGATGTCATTGTTATCAAAATGGTGGCTTCCATATCCGTTTCAAAAGAACCTTCAAATGATCATATCTGGTCATTTAACACTCTTTAACACTCAAAAGGTATTTGCTTTTTTTTTATCTTTTCGAAAAAAAGACTAGACAAAAATTAGTAGTCAATCGGTGTTTAGAGTTAGAAATGGAGAGAGAAAAAAAGAGTACCTTCAAACTGTGACAGACGATCACCAATCCTCCACAATAAAGCAGACAGAGTAATGTCCCCTTGCCAGAAGTCACCAAAGAGTAAATCTTCTCCGAAACCATCAAATCCAATCGGAACCATTTCCTGATCCGTATTTTCCAGATGGGCCGCCATCTCTCGACACATATTCTTTGACTCTTCAACTAACTCTGAACTCAGTTCCTTTTTAGTGCCGTTCTCTATCTGAGATAATGTTCCAAGTAGCATTCTAAACAAAACTGCGCTATTTATAGTCAAATTTGAAACAATTTTGATCCAATTCTGATCTGAATTGACAGGATTTTTTATTCTTTCCTCTTTTTGTTTGTTATAAATAACAGAGAGGCCTTTCACTAAACAGGAAGTAATTCTTTCTGCGGAAATGTGTTTAGAAAGATGTTCCACTAAAGTGTAATTTATGCAATAGTTTGCAGTGTCTTCATCCACTTTCGGTGTTTTCGATATATTTAAACAATCACTATTGGTGCTAGAGGGACATATGTTATTGACCAGCCAGCAGTCAGATAAACCATCTTTCCTTCCCTCTACAGTGAGATACCAAACAAGTGCTATTTGACCTAAGGAATGGAATAATTCTCCATAATAACCATCATCATCATTATCTTCAGGTGGTGCAAAACTGCTGTCGAAGTAATCTAAAATACTTGAAACTAGATCACCATTGCTCTCTACATAAATTTCCCAGAATTGCAAACCCCATTTTTCACTGATGTTTTGAAGTCCATTTTCCTTCAAGTTACCATTCACCATCAAGTGAGTTTTCACAGAATGGTTTTCAACATTTTCTTCATTTATGTCACCATTTTCTATCTCATCTGGATACACAGTCTGTACATATGTTCTAGATTGTCTTAGAGGCTCAAGCAGTCTGTCAGTAAGTGTGTCAGATGGCTCAGGAAGGCACAAACAGCGTGACAACACTTTTTCTGTTACCATGGCAATGACCCTAGTGTCACTAGCGGTCACAGGGTCGCTTCTGAGGTGGCTGAGTGCAGACTGGAGAAGAGTAGTGGCTGTGACGTTGTCAAGGCATGACAGACTCTGAAAAAGTTACAAATTATTAAACTAATATAAAAAAAAAAATGTTTAAAAATCAAAATGCTGTGACACTGTCAAGGCATGACAGACACTGAAAAATTTACAAATTGACAGATATAACAAGAGGTCAATGACCTTGAAGATCTACTGATAGGTTCTGATAGCTAGATCAGCATTCCTGTGAAGTTTCATGAAAATCTGTCAACTAGTTTCAGAGTAGTCGTTACAAGATTTTATATACAACTCTATATAAACAAAGATGGCCGCTGGCAACCATCCATGTTTAATGTTGAATCAAAATATTTTTTAACAAGAACCAACATCATGTCATGCTGATCATTTTAGAAAAAGTCCTATATCAATATCACTTATAGTTTTCAAGAAGTAGGAGCTACAAATTTGTTTTTTTAAAAATCTGTTTTTAGACTTGGCGGCCATCTTGAATTTCCGGCCGACATAAATTTTCCTAGAATCAACTAGACATCAAGAGCTACATTTCTATTAAGTTTCATGAAAATCCTTCAAGTAGTTTCAGAGAAGTAGTCGCTATATAACTACTATATAACTCTATGTAAACAAAGATGGCCGCTGGCAGCCATGTTTAATGTCGATTCAAAATGGCTTTCGACAAGGACCAACATCAGGTCATGCTGATAATTTTAGAAGAAGTCCCATATCAATATCACTTGTCAGTGTTCAAGAAGTAGTCGCTACAAACTTGTTTTTTAAAAATCTATTTTTAGCCATGGCGACCATCTTGAATTTCCAGCCAGCCTGAAATTTTGCTAGGATCAACTAGACATCAAGAGCAACATGCCTGTGAAGTTTCATGAAAATCAGTAGTTTCAGAGGAGTAGTCGCTACAAGTTTTTACTATATAACTATATGTTAACAAAGATGGCCGCTGCTAGCCATGTTTAACGTCGAATCAAAATAATTTTCGACAAGGATCAACATCATGTCGTACGAATCATTTTAGGAAAAGACGCATATCAATATCACTTATAGTTTTCAAGAAGTAGTCGCTACAAAATTGTTTTTTGAAAAATTATTTTTAGCCGTGGCGGCCATCTTGAATTTCCGGCCGACCTGAAATTTTGCTAGGATCAATAAGACATCAAGAGCAACATTCCTGTGAAGTTTCCTGAAAATCCGTCGAGTAGTTTCAGAGGAGTAGTCTCTACAAGTTTTCATTATATAACTCTATGTAAACAAAGATGGCCACTGACAGCTATGTTTAACATCGAATCAAAATGATTTTCGACAGTGACCAACATCATGTCATGCGGAATATTTTAGAAACAGTCCCATATCAATATCACTTATAGTTACCAAGAAGTAGTCGCTACAAATTTGTTTTTTTAAAAATCTGTTTTTAGACTTGGCGGCCATCTTGAATTTCCGGCCGACCTGAAATTTTACTAGGATCAATAAGACATCAAGAGCAACATTCCTGTGAAGTTTCATGGAAATCCGTCGAGTAGTTTCAGAGGAGTAGTCGCTACAAGTTTTTACTAAATAACTCTATGTAAACAAAGATGGCCACTGGCAGTCATGTTTAACGTTGAATCAAAACGATTTTCGACAAGGACCAACATCATGTCATGCTGATCATTTTAGAAAAAGTCCCATATCAATATCACTTACGAGTTTTCAAAAAGTAGTCACTACAAACTTGTTTTTTAAAAATCTATTTTTAGATTTGGTGGCCATCTTGGATTTCACATCAACATGAATTTTTGCTATGATCAACTAGACTTTATGGGCAACATTTAAATAAAGTTTCATGAAAATCCATTCTGTAGTTTCAGAGGAGTAGTCGCTACAAAAAAAGGTTTACGGACAGCAGTGCTCAAAGAAAATTATTTTAAGAGACAGGCCCAGGGCTTGTTGCTTCTGAAAATGGACAGGCCCCGATTTGAAATGGACAGGCCCTGATTTGAAATGGACAGGCCCTGATTTAAAATGGAAAGGTCCAATATTTTTTTCTTATTGGAAATGTAGTCTTTATTTACTTTTATAGCACACATTAATTTTGTTACGTATGTATTAATCAAGCTCAGAACCTCCTCTGACTATATTTTTCTTTTTGCTACCACTTTATGCTCCCTGGTCAGCGGACTTATTTACCATTTCGTTTAAAATATGTTAGAATAGAATATTACATAGTAATTTATAACCAATGCAAAGGAGAGTACTAGCACTTTTGCCAAACGATAATAATCAGAGCCGACTTGGTGAAACTGGAACTAAACTTGGAGCCAAATTTTTAATCAGGTTTTATGAGACTATCAGAGCCTCCTCTGGCTAAATTTTTTCTTTTTGTCACCACTTTCTCCAAGTAAAGAATTAGGAGCCTAGACTAGCATTCATTTAAAAGTAGGATTCCAGGAACTCCTTACACCTTAAATAATGAATAGAAATATACTTTATATCTGTATTTATACATATACAGTATATATATTTTTCTTTCCACCAACATGTATTTGTAAAGGACAGTTTTTCTTATTTGATTATGTAAAAAAAAAAAAAAAATATATCCGAAATTATGTACCATCCGAACTACTATGACACCGCACTTTTACGGTCCGAACATTTCACAAACATTTAATCGAAATACCATCAATAACGATTTTTTTTCATGCATTAGTGTGTTTTTAATGAGAAAAAACGGTATTTCTTATCACAAAGGAAAGAAAACACAACCCTAATAGCAGAATAATGAGTTTTATGTCAACAATTGTCGACCTCAAAGTTGTGACAAACTGCCGACACCAAGCCAGGCAAAATATTCAAACTTCTTATTGTTTCAATGTGTGTATAACACATTTTAATTACTTTATTGCAAGTGTTTTCACAGTTCACAATACACATGGGAGTATTTTGTCTTGAGGAACTTGAGCTTGAGATCCAGTAAAACTGATTCTTTTGGGGATTTTTTTATTTTTTTATTTTTTTTTAGACAGGCCGGACGGGCTCCTTGTCTGCAAAATGAGAGAGGCCCGGAATGGATTTCGAGGAGCCCCGGGCGTCGGGCTATCCTATTTCTTGAGCACTGGACAGACAGACGCACGGGCGGACGACGGACACCATACCACGGCATAAGCTCTGCTGATCTCTGATCAGTAGAATCAGTAGAGCTAAAAACTGACCAATCAGTGACCAGAAATAAGACATACCAATACATTCTGGTAGGTGATAAAATAAATCTTTATCCTTGATGTTCAACCAAGTTTACTGTTAAAATTAAGGTATCTACAGTGTGATTCTTTTAAAACCCTGCATATTTCATGCACATTGATTCAACATATGTATTTTTCAAAATCAAAATCGTTGAAAATTATCGTCTTTTTACTCTGATTTTTATTTTACTCTAGAACCTAAGGATAAAAACCCGAGTAACACAAATTTGATCACCTTCTGAAAATAAGATAAAAGCTCAACATCTCTGCAACGAAAATTATGATTTATCAGAATAAAAATAATTATCTGTTATATCTTCTAGACATAAAAAAGAAATCAAATAGTGTTTTACGACATATTCATCACATCCAAATTTATATTAAGACAGTGACCTCAGAGAGAGAAGAGATGAATTTTCTCCATTTCTAGTCATGTGAGATAGATGTTTTCCTCATGTGAACAAATGAGAGGAAGAGGTCTGCAGCTCTTAAAACCCAAGGCCCTACCCTTACATAATATGTTCTTATATATATTTACTTGTTTATATGCCTGTTGATTTACATATATAGTTTATATTACTACCATATCATCCCTTATTTGTAAATAGTTTTATCTTTATATATTTACATTAATTTTTAATTACTACTTCATTTCTTCATCTTTCATCAGTTTTTGCACACAATATGACCTATTTATGTGTCGACGTGCCGTTAAAAACCATTAATTCATTTATTCCTATCCAAAGAGCTATCGAAATTGTTGATGTAGGACTTAATTCATTGGAAGCATGATTGTATAATACACAGTGTTGTTGAATTATGATGCACTGTGCAGAATTTAGATATGAAAAGAAACAGAACAAAGTTTCAACATTTTACAATAGCAAGGCCAAATATCATCTCGATCGCACAATGTTTCAGTAATGGGACAGTTACTTACCGATAGACAATAGCGTACACCCAACCCATTGGCAGACATTTGCGAAAACAGTATATCAACGTACCCAGCTATAAACTACCCCATATAAGGCTTACCTCAAAGGCTTACTTACCTCCAGTAACAGATGACCCCAGGAGCACTGTTTCACCAACTCAAAGTAGAAATGGCAGCTGAATGTTGGCAGCATCTGTGAGAACATGTCCAGCTGGCTGCACACAGGTATACGGTGGACCTTACGCTCCTAATGGGATAAATATATACTATATTTACAGGGGGTGTATACAGATGATTGCATACTGGTATATCACGTGGACCTCCTAGTGCGATACATATTTCTTGCATACCGGACAAGGATATCCTTCATTTTACCGGGGCTAGATATTTCCTAAATTCACACGCGCCAACATCCGGTATGCAGGAAAATATGTAAAACGTTAGTAGCTGGTGGCATCGACGCACAAAATGTCTCTGATATGCAAGAAAAAGAACCTATCATGGGTATTCGGTTCAGATAGGGAATTCCAACCCTCGGTATAAGTGTTTTAATCGGAACCTCGGCAGAGCCTCAGTTCCGATAAAAACACTTATACCTCGGGTTGGAATTCCCTATCTTCACCGGATACCCATGAAAGATTCTTATAATACATGTACCATATTTATAGTGGGTGTTTCCTGCGCCAGATTCATCACATAGAAGTTGTGATTAAATCACATCCATGTTAAGTACGTAGGCCATTGGTGAAATGTTAAACCTTGACAACTATAATAATTCAATTTTTAATCCTCCATAGTATTTAATGAATCAAATACACCAGTTTCCTCATGAAAACAAAATAAAATTCTCACATCTCACAAGTGAATGTATGCCTATCACTCAAAAACAAACAAGTGTTTCTATGCAGCTACGCTCTTTTACAAATAATAATCAATCATTTAAGTTGAAAATGTTTCAACCCATGATTTCTAGAATCAATTTTCAGACAATAAATATCGGGATGGTAACTTCAGATGGAGATGAGATAAAAGATCATACAAACATACAACATTATCATACAAACATATGACATCATCATACAAACATGACATCATCATACAAACATACGACGTCATCATACAAACTTACGACGCAGGGTTCGAATTTAAGCTTGCATACTCGCAAAATACGAGTACAATCAAATTTTTACGAGTACCATAGTTTACATTGTATAGCGTCCAACCGCTGCGTATATACCGCGCATTCATTTTTTGAAGAACATCCATGAGAAACTAGAACTGAAGCCGGAGGCGGACAAATACTCCCCGCTGGCAACTTGTTGTGGGGTGGGTAAACATACTTTGTTCTTATAAGATATATAGACATATGGAGAAAAAGCCCGGACAAAATTTTCTATTTGACTACCAAGTATGAAATGCATTAAAAATACAAAGGGCCATAACTGAGTGGAAAATTATCGAACCAGAACGTCACAACAATATGCACATCTCCACTTGATATTGATGCTTAACTGAGTGGAAAATTACCGAACCGAAACATCACGATATTATGCGCATCTCCACTTGATATTCAATTTGATGCTTTGCAGCATGTTTCACGAAATTATAACATGTAGAGAAATAGCCAAAACAAGAATTTTCTATTTGACTGCCAAGTATGAAATGCATTAAAATTACTAAAATTACGGCCGGGAAATTCTTTGTGATTTGTCTGTGAAAAATTATTGAAACGGAACATCACAACAATATGCACATCTCCACTTGATATTGATGCTTTGTAGTAAGCTTCACAAAGTTTTGTCATCATACAAACATACGACGTCATCATACAAACGGTCATCATACAAACGTACGACATGATCATACAAACGACGTACGACGCCATCATACAAACGTACGACGTCACCATATGACAACATATATAGGAAACTACAAGGGAGCTGCAATAAATAGAAGATCTTAAACGAGTTGGCAAAATGATATAATGTGAGACTCTTGCCGAGCATTATATCATTTTTGCTAACGAGTTTAATAAATTCAATAATGAATGAGAACGAATGTTAGATTCTATTTATCACATAACTTACAACGTCACATTACGTCAGAAAACGTACATTAACGTGACATACATGACGTCATTAACTTTGTTATACCACTAGTGGAATATCGAAAATACTGAATGGTGTTAATACACTCCCACACCACATGTTATGTGATAAAACATGTACCTTTTTTCACATTCTTGATATTTAATATTGAATTTATTAAACACAGCCTTGCATCACATCATTTTATCCAAATTGTTTGATACATTCAATATTAGATAGGCACTCACGTAAGATCCTCTATGTAATAATTTGCGATTTTAAAAAGTTGTGGGAAACCCAACATTGTAACCAGGTAACTGATTAACAAACTAATATCTTTACAAAAAATAAGGCATTATCCCCTTCGATTAAAACATTTTGAAATAAAAATGTTTTCAGACCACAAAATAAAATTCAAGGCATTAATGTATGCTAACAATACAATAAAAACTCACTGAGTAAATGAGTTTTCCAGACCAAGTTTCGTCATAAACAATAATTATCAGTTTGGAGCATTATGCCCAATTTAGTGAATTTATATTAATTTGTATGAAACTGAAGCCTCTTGTCTGCTTAAGACATTCCAACAAAACAAGAAAAGTGTCCATGTGACACAGATGCTCTCACTAAAAACAAGAGGTCAATGACCTTGAAGCTCTACTGATTGATTTTGATTTGAGGAAGTAGTCGCTACAGACTTGTTTCTTGAAAATCTATTTTTAACCGTGGCGGCCATCTTGAATTTCCGGCCGACCTGAAAGTTTGCTAGGATCAATTTGACATTAAGAGCAACATTCCTGTGAAGTTTCATGAAAATCCGTCACGTAGTTTCAGAGGAGTAGTTGCTACAAGTTTTCATTATATAACTCTATGTAAACAAAGATGGCCGCTGGCAGCCATGTTTAACGTCAAATCAGAACGATTTTCGACAAGGACCAACATCATGTCATACTGATCATTTTAGAAAAAGTCCCATATCAATATCTCTTATAGTTTTGAAGAAGTAGTCGCTACAAACTTACTTATTTTAAATCTATTTTTAGCTGTGGTGGCCATCTTGAATTTCCGGCCGACTCGAAATTTTTCTAGGATCAACTAGACATCAAGAGCAACATTCCTGTAAAGTTTCATGACAATCCGCCAAGTAGTTTCAGAGGAGTAGTCGCTACAAGTTTTTACTATATAACTCTATGTAAACAAAGATGGCCGCTGGCAGCCATGTTTAACGTTGAATCAAAACGATTTTTAACAAGGATCAACATCATGTCATGCTGATCATTTTAGAAAAAGTCCCATATCAATATCACTTATAGTTTTCAAGAAGTAGTCGCTACAAACTTGTATTTTAAAACTCTATATTTAGCTTTGGCGGCCATCTTGGATTTCACATCAACATGAATTTTTGCTAGGATCAACTAGACTTTATGGGCAACATTTCTGTAAAGTTTCATGAATATCCATCCAGTAGTTTCAGAGGAGTTGTCGCTAAAAATAAAAGTTTACGGACAGATGGACGGACGGACGGACAGACGGACGGACGACGGACGCCGCACCACGGGCCACATAAGCTCTGCTGATCTCTGATCAGTCGAGCTAACAATCAACACAAACTTAAAATTTAAGACAGACCGACATTTGGGCAGACAGGACGGACATGGCTAACGCTGGCATAAAAAAGAGCTGACTTAGGTGGTGCCAAAAGAATCTACGAATATCATTATTCTGATATACCTCTTCCACCCTGTATTTCTTGTTAACCAGCGTGTACAGTACTAGACTGTGCAACTTCTGTTGCCATAGCAACGACTCTTCAGGGTCAAGGTCACACTCCAATCCACGACAGATCTCCTCCACTGATGTGCTAATTATAGAAGCATAGCTGGGGCAACACTCTTTTGGCAGGTCTGCTAGAGAATTTCCCACCTGAAATTAATTGCAAAATGTTCAATATTTGCGAAATCAAAATGGCAAACCTAATGTATATATTATGAAGAAGAAAAAACCTGCTAGTAAACTTGAATCAAACAAATAAGTTGTCCAGCTTGTAATATTACTAGTAAGATTTTAAAGGAGCCCTTTTATACCTCTTGTTTCTTGTTTATATGTATTACTGAACACTATATAAACACATTGCAACTCATTTTTTTGGTGATATATCGCTTTCCGTGCTTTTTATCGCCAGGTAAAAATCACCTGTTGACCGATACAATATCCGTATTCGCCTCGGATTTATTTCCGCTGATTTCCGGTGTGTGACGTCACACAAAGTACCGCGCCATATCTGACAGATTGACAACACAGACAGGTTCTCAATATTTTATTGAGATAACTTAGATCGTACTTTCTTGAAGTATTAAAGGCAACTGTCACTGAACGTATGCAATACATAGGGATGAAATTGTTTATTGACTGCACTCATTTCTGAGAAAAGCTTGTTGCATCACAGAAGTTCAGGGATTTGCTCTCCTATAACATGAAGCCGTGGCTTTACGTTTTCTCTGACCATTGGCAAGTGCATTAAATACATATCTACGAACGGCAAGACGATTTTTGAAATGACGTGCATACACGTTTGACTTTTTAATGTGTGGACTTTCCGTAGAGTTTCTCTGCCCTAGATATAGAGTGAGTGGTAGTTTTTCTTTACCCTCGCTGTATTGCTGACGCATTTTAGCGAGCTTTTCTGTAGAAGATTTTCGGAGTGCGGTTGAGTCCGGGAAGGGTTGGAGTCTCTCGTTCAAAGTAGATTACAGTTGATAGCAGCGGTAGATTAGAGATGGTGGCACATCAGTGTAGAAACCCCTCGCAAAGTCTGTTGAAGATTGTTGTTCAAAGTAGATTATTAAGTCCAATTGAAGATTTTGACCAATCGGATTGCCTGCAGAATTGTGACTAGGTCAATCCGACTGTCGGCTCGAAAAGATGTTTGAAGCTCCCCGACCAATCAGGACACAGGAGAATTGAAGCCTCTCTAGTAGGTCAATCCTGTTGATTGAGGATCCCGTGATTATTGTCCCGTGATGTTTACGTCCTGGAATATAACCCAAAATGGTGAACGACCCCCGGAAAGTTCCCCAACTTTTGCGGAGGTGGTGTTACGGCGTCCTCCATTCTGTGTATACTCCATGGTCTCCTCCGCCATATACGCCGTCGTCTACTGGGTTATCAGTAATACAGCTGATATTGTGACACCAGCAGACGACAGGTGTAGATCTCGTAGGTTGAATGTATCCGTGGTGGTTACGTCTCAGCAGATTACAAAAAACGGCCCTGAGAAGGGCCACGGTATCACCCTAGTGTGGGGTGTATACCATAACGGAACCTGTTTCAGTGCTGATGACAACTAAAACACTACATGTTCCGGATCCCCCTGCAGGACGCGTCGACATCGCTTGAAAAAAACGTTGTAGATGGACACGTCCTGCTGGTTCGATGGTCTGAACGGGAATGAATGACCCCCCCCCCCCCCCCTAGATATAAACTGACACACTGATTTTTATGGTAGACGGACATTAGCCCCTAAGCTCAAATTTGTATAGGCGGACAAAAGCCCCTTCATGATATTGCTCATGCGGACAATAGCACCTTAAAGGAAATGTAGCGACACAACCAAACAAGCTATGTTATTGAGAGTACTGAAAAACTTGGAAAAAGGTGAAAGTATTATCAAAATCGGATGATAAACAAAAAAGATGTGACCATTTAAAGGTTGTTCTAAAACGAATATGGGAGCCGCCATTTTTGGAAATATGACGTCATAGTTCCATATTACCATATATGGAATATTGATAAATATCATTTAAAATGAAGAAAATCACTGCAAATTTTACTGGTTAAATAAAGCATTTTTGCCATTAAGTATTACATATTGTTCATACAGTTGCTGACAAATTTTCCCTAGAAATCAGTAATTTTTCATATTTATAAATATTCCATATATGGTCATTTAGAACCGTGATGTCATAGCTCTCAAAATGGCCGCTTCCATATCCGTTTCAACAGAAACTTCAAATGATCATATCTTCTTTGTTTATTATCCGATTTTGATAATTCTTTCACCTTTATTCATTTTCTTCAAAACTCTCAATTATAAAGAAGGTTTGGCTGTAGCGCTACATTCCCTTTAATCATTTTGCATATGCGGACAAAAGCCCCTTCGCACTAGAACATTATCCCCTTCACTCTAGGACAATAGCCCCTTCATGATTTTGTTAAGGAGGACATTATCCCCTTCCTTAGAACTTGTAATATGGAACATCAAAGAAGTTTGGATTGACAGTTTGTATTGATAATTTTATTGATAATTAGTGTTGAATATATGAACAATGCCTTAATACAAATATTCAATTCATTCAGCCATTTAAAGTGTTAATTATAGCCAGTTAGTCAATTAATTGATACAATAAATCTTTTTAGTGTTTAACTTGTTTGTTAACACCTAACATGTGAAATTATTGGGAAATATGCTTGAAATGTATTTTAAAGTGTATTGATGGAAATTATTTTTATTGTCTTTGTGTAATAATATTAGAAATATATGCATGTACATGTGCTCAATAAAATTTAAAAAACATATTCATGCAAATAAAATTTCAACACCATATACAGACGATTATTTCATGCTTTCAAAGAAACATTATTTTAGGGGCTAATGTCCTATGTTGAAGGAGTTTTTGTCCGCATGTGCAATATCAAGAAGGGGCTTTTGTCCGCCTGTGCAAAATCATGAAGGGGATAATGTCCTAGGGTGAAGGGGCTATTGTCCGCATGAGCACTATCATGAAGGGGCTTTTGTCCGCCTATACAAATTAGAGCTTAGGGGCTAATGTCCTAGGGGCAAATGTCCTACCTTCTATAAGTGTACAACTTACCTAAAATGATCATTTGTTATCCATTTCACACTTAAATGTTAATAATAAAAAACAAAATACCTTAGTTTAAATCTATTATCTAGGTACTATGCACTGTTTGAACGGCAAAATACTGGTGTCAGTGCTGTGACGTCTTACAAGAAACGTTTACACACGGTCTGAAATTGTCCACACGTTTTTTGGTCAAACGCAAGTCACATGGTGCATATGTAAACGTCCTTTTGATGTCAAATAAATGAGACTAACCGATTGCATACTTTCATAGTTTGTCTTTGTTGTTTGTGTTTATTAACATATCACTTATTATGCGCCTGTCAACGTTTTACCCCACTGAGGTGGCGGCTGGCATACACAGTGGGATTTAGACACATGTACACATTGATCGCATAATTGTCATTCGAAGGTCTAAGGGTAAGAGTTATATAAATATCACCATTCCATGTTCTGTCCAAGTTCTTCTCCAGAATACTCTATTTTTATCATAAGTAATAAATCGGCTAATTCAAAGCATATATTACCTTTTTTCAGGCATGTTAATAAGACCTCACATATTTACCCCAATATATATATTTTTTTAATTATTTATATAAAAAAACTGGCCCAATAAAATAATGTTCCGGTTTCTGACCAACCCCGTTTTTAAGGGCTGGCCTCAAACATCAAATGCCAAATCTAATTTCAGTATCCTGTAATATATGATGATATCAACACTTATCTACCCTAGTAATGAGCCACATATATAATTTTATTTGATATTATAATATTATGTCTAATTATAAGGTTTATATTCCCACCGCCATTCCGGCATTTTTCTTATGTAGTAGCCTCTTTTTTGGTGTATATATTTATAAATGAGAGCTCTATAAAGTTATATTGGCCTAATTATGCTTTGTTCAATACAGCACTGAAATCACCACCACTGATGGTGAAATACACATGGTAATAAAACTCTTTGATGCCATATAAGCCGGCTAAAAGTGGCTAAGTACTGCGAAATACCATAAATGCCATAAAACCCTTACTGGCCACTCAATCTAGAATATGCAGGGTCATAAAACTAACTGACTGTGTTACAAAAAGGTGATAACAGGATACGGCTTGGGTCATAAAACCCTTCTTTCACTTGTTACGGAATACACAGTGTCATAAAATGACTTTGTTCTGGCTGTTTCAAACAATTTGGCCTAGAGGTTCTTGTACTATAATTATTAAAACAAATCAATGATTTATAAGACATTAGTGAAATTAGCAAGCAATAATCTGATCATGTAAATCATGATCAGATCAGATAAGCATTTATTGAAAAAAAATAGATATAATAATTTTAATCAGCTTGAAAAAAAAGTTCACTCTCAGAAACTGAAACATCCGAGTCGCTGTTCACCATTGTTGATTGTATCTGGGCATCTGTGTGACGTCATCGCCGAAATTGGACTTCGGGTAAACTCGTAATATTCCGGATTTTTTCCCGTTGATTTCCGTAAAGGTGTGCCGTGTGATATATGGAAACGTAATAATAACGTGTTTCGGCTGTGATTTAAATCGTGAGAAATATATCAATAGTTTTTATACAAATAGATCTATCAAATAAATATAAGTTATAAGGGTATTAAAGGGCTCCTTTAAAGTAGCAATCTCGCCAACAACAGCCAAATTTTACATTATATGTAGTACACCTTTTCTAAAGCTACTGACGATGAGGTATTTTAGACAGCAAGGCCAAACTCTGAAACTGGAGCGTCGAAGTTACCAACTCATAATTCATTTTACACATATTCAATCATGGATATTTAAATTACCCGTAAATAACCCGTGAATAATCAGTGAATAAAACGTTACTTTTAATCGGCACATATACATTATTATATGACCTGAACACCTGGACAGAGTTTTGATACACGTTTTTTGTAATTTTGCCGTTATTTGGTGGATTAGTTCCTTTAATAATGTACTATTTGATTGTCCCAAAGAGTGTTTGAGCTTTAAGGAGATTTTGAAACAAAGAATTTCCCGGCCATAATATTTGTCTGTCTAATTCCAGCCTTCTTAGAATAAGCTAATTCCTCGCTTTAAACATTGGACAGAAATTGTCTAATTCCAGCCTGCCGGGCATTTAGGCAATTTCTGCCTACTCTTGCATCTTCTAATTTCCATCTTAGAAGCATATGTAAATGGCTGTTTTATACCCTAATCCTCAGGGTATACCCACTCCCCTAGACCTACCATCTCATTCCCAGAATATGCACCCACACTCACATGTGTAATGAGGGTAAATCATTTTGGAAAAAGACAAAAACGCATAATTAAGCTATATAAAACATTTTATTTATTATTTCTTAAACCCTTAACCCGCTAAGCAAGACTATAGCAGTCTTTGTGTCCATTGTAAACCCAGATCAGCCTGCGAGTAACTCTTTTTAATTCAAAGAAAGAACAGTCCATTATATATATGTAGTGGTGAAGGGTTAATATTCCTTCAAGAAAATTATTACATTTAATTTATTTTTAACATAATAATGGTGTAGGAAGAAAATGCAAAGATTGTCTGACTTACACAGGGTTTTCTTAATAACAGTTTCTTGTAAAACATATTTTTTTAATTACCTTCAATGACAGCAACTGGAATGCTGACTGGAAAACGGCTATTTCCGGGGAGAATTCCATGTTATGTTGTGCTTCAAGTCTTTCAACAAGGTTTTAACAGTGCTCTGTAAAAAACAATCAAAATAAACAATAGGCCTTATCATATAAGTTTTCGGAAATAGGGGAAGAGACCCAGGCCCTTCGACAGGAAAAAAAGCGTGATTTTCGAGATAAAGGGTGCAATTTCGAGACCAAGGTGAAACAGTGTATTAGGCAGAAATTGAAGATTTGGGTGTGCAAATATGAAAAAAAAAAGGTATGCAAAAAAGGTATAAACTGTTTTCTATAAATGTATCCCAACATAAAATTAGAAAAAATTAGGGGATTTTTCTCAGCCAAGGAGGGGGAAAAGTAGGCTACTTTTCTAGGAAAAGTGGCGGAATATTGGCACATTTCTGAAGGAAAAAAAGCCCTGGATGGGCTAACATAGTGGGAAATATAGCCTCGTTCTGAAGTGAAAGTAATACTAAGCATGATAATTTTCAATCTCTACCCAGAGTACACTCGTTCCTCATTTGATATATATGTGAGTGCAAGGAACGATAACTCTGCGTGGAGATTGGATAATTTTGGCCAAACTAGTTTGCAAACCTGAGGTAAGTAACTTTGGTATTAATTTGAAGGATATTTATCAGAGAATCAACAAAAACAGATATTCATAATTCTGATAAAGCATCATCAAAATAAACTGACCAACCAGTGACGAGAACTCTGACTGACCTGTAACTTCCGGTAGGTGATAAACTCGGTCTTTATCCTTGCTGTTCAATCAAGTTTACTGTTAAAATTAAGCTATTTACAGCGTGACTATTTTAAAACCCTGCATAGTTCATGCACATTTATGCAAATTGATTCAATATACATGTATGTAAGTTTCAAAATTGAATCTGGAAAATTGTTATCTTCTTTACTCGACCAAAGATTTTTATTTTACTATAGAACTTAAGGATAAAAACCGAGTAACACAAATTTTATCACCTAGTGAAAATAAAGTAAAATCTCAACATTTTGGCAATGACAAATTATGAATACATCTTAGCATAATAGTGTAGAGTTATGGAGGTGTAAATATACCCTCCTGCAGGACTCAGTTCCGATTAACGCATGACGTGAATCAGGGTTGTGACTTAGAATGAACCAACAGGGGAGGTAATTCTGTTGTGATAAAATTCAGTATGCCAGAAAGTGGTCACAAATTTTGGTGCAAATAGTGGGGTGGAATTAGGGCTTTGTGAGCTTGTAAGGAGACTGATAAAAAAATAAATAGTTAAGAACAGACATGGATTGATTAGTGCACAGACATTTTGCTTCGATGTGACACAAATTGAAAGTTACGCAATTTTGAAAAAATCAAATATAATGTTTTGTTTCATTAACAAAATAAAAGCAGTAATTCTAGGGTGCACTGATTTTTCATGATAAAATTATATTTGACACATTAAATTTGATTTGATTGATGGAAGGTAAAAATGACGTTCAGAGATTATTTGGAAACGATTTATGAAAGTAGCTATGTTCACATAATTGCCGCGATTTCATTGGCCGATGGACACACGTCTGACGGTCGTGTCAGGATAAATTGTGATACAGTGTTGTTTTCAAACGGTGTGAAATGCGCGTGTGGGTTAATAATGCCACAAATTAAGCTGCCTGCGGCGAGATTGTTGATTGTACCGTAATTGTTTGATCTTATTAACAATCGCTAGCGGCGAAAAACAGCGGCCAGTTTTTGTTCAGTTATCATATGGCTAGTTTGCCACTTCATTTGGTCTGGAATGGAAATGTCCGTCGGGCAAGTGGCGGACAGCCAGATTTGCGAAGGTCACTTGCCCGCACCCAAAATCCACTTGCCCAGGCGTCGGGCAACCGTATTTCCGGAACCCTGTCATTTAATGACGAGAACACCGGTAAACAGATAAAATACTACAGGAAAATTATCCATAGTCTTAAAAAATCAGTCTTTATATTTGCAAGTTTTTTCTGTTGTTGCTTAGAACTATTCATTAAGCAGACGGTCATAAAAGTTGATGAAGAAATTTGCACAATAAATCAAGGCAGACGCAATTTCCGCCTTCGGTCGAGATCACATGGTGGTCGAAAACGGTTAGAAAGACGATACATGTATTTACCAGTTTTTGATCATATTAAAAATTGTCGCACAACTATTTTTCAAAAATTCATAAAAAAAATGGAGTTTTAAAGGTATTTTAAATTTAAACTCAACAGTTTAGAATTTCAAATATATTTCAACAAGTATGGGCCAACTTTCATAAATATATTCCCAAAAAAAAAAAAAAATCATTGGTTTATACTACTTCAAGTTGAATGAATGAATGTTGTTTAACAGCTCATCAACACAGTATAGGTTATTTAGAGCCACCCCAGAGAGAGGGGAAGGATACATAGGAATCCGGGAACCGTGCCCTACTCTTATTATTGAATAGATTCCTATGGTTCTTTAACGTGCTCGGAGGATAGACCGATACACAGAACCGCCCAGTTTACGTCCCCATCAGATGGACGAGGCTAAGGGAAAGTGTCTTGCCCAAGAACACACGGATGCAACTCAGTGGCACCACGGCGGATTGAACACGGGGCCGCCGGTTACAAATCCGCCGCGCTACTGACTGTGCCACGCTTGCCCTCCTACTTCAAGTTGTGTCCAAATTATATGTAATATCAGAAGTAGGTTATCTATAATATTAATGTTCTATTTATGTATCACACGGTAACACGTTCTCTTTAAGAATAGCATCGACATTCATTACCCGTGATATCCGAAAGCAGTGATACTTGACGGCGAAACTTGTAACTGGTGTTTTTCTAACTTTAAAGAAAATTACTGAGATATTTTTAGTCAGATATCACGAAATTTTGTCTTTGTCGCAAATTTTACAACATAATTTGTTGTATTTTATCAGAAATCACTAATAAATACGTTTTCAAACGTACCTTGGTGAACACTTGCAAGAGGCTTAGCAAGCGCTTGCTTGATGTAGACTTCAATTCAATTCAATTCAATTTATTGGCATAAGAATGTCACAAAGGACAAAGAGTTAGACATACATAATCCTCTTAGAAATGATTACTAATATTATATAAAGATCAGCATAATAACTTGTTTATCTGTATGATGCTACAATGTGTATAATGCCTGCTGCTTTTATTGTATTCTAAATATATGTAAAATTGCTTCATATTTATGAAATAGTAAGAATATATGCAATGTACAGTGTCATACCCGTAGCCAGGGGGGGTGCGTTGGGTGCGTCCGCACCCAACTTTTTTGGACAAAAAATGCTCTATAGCTTCTGTCTCTAAATATAGATATAAAAGTCACCAGAATGCATGATTTACCGTTTCAATTTCAAAATTTTCTAGGGGGAGGACCCCCTAACCCCCTAACCCCCCACCTGCAGGAGGGGGTCACCCCCTCCCGCACCTACCCCCATCGCCACTTCTCATGTATTGAGGTAAGGCCAATAAAAGAGAAATTTCATATAAAAAATGCTCTATAGCTTCTGTCCCTAAATATAGATATAAAAGTCACCAGAATGCATGATTTACCGTTTCAATTTCAAAATTGTCTAGGGGGAGGACCCCCTAACCCCCCATCTGCAGAAGGGGGACACCCCCTCCCGCACCTACCCCTCAATTCGCCGCGTTTCGGCAATATCCGCACCCCCCTTTTCAAAAAACTGGCTACGGGCCTGAGTGTATATATCCCTCCAAGCTACCTGTGTGGCCCCATACTAAATAGGCCAGGCTTGGTACTGTGACTTATTGATTGTCCGTAGATCATTACTGGAGTCTATGATGAACATTATACAACACTTCCCTTTCTAGATAATTATTTACTCCTTTAACTAAGATAGAAGCATTTACAATTAGTTATTGTAATTAAGATGTTTATCACTTGAAGAGAATAATCAGTATCTGATTTCAAAGCTGTCTATATGTCCCAATCTGTCAGGTGGTTTTGACAAACGGCCTGACCTCGTTATATATCATTTATTGCTTTGTTCATCCCTTTCTGGGCTGTCATTATTTAGAGAAACTGTCTCAGGGCACTCTTGGTCGTTCTGCAAATTATCATTTAAAGCGCGTTCCTTTGAAGGAATAAGAACCAAATGCCTTCTATTTCTACGAATGACCCCCTCATCTGTTTTGATAGTATAAGACCGCGATTGTTCGCATTTCGATTGAATAATGCCAGATTTGTTCTGGTATTTGATCCACACTCGTTCTTTATTCGTTAGATCAGGCAGATTCCAGGCGCGATGACGCGAATCATATCTTTTCTTTTGATCAGTTTTATTCCTCGATTCAAACTGCTTAACCTTAATTATATTTGGCCTTTTTGGAGCCAAACAAAACCTCTGGTCTTACTGGAATGACAGATTGCAACTTACGACCCATCAGCAATTCACTAGGACTAAATCCGTTATGCAGTGACGTTGTTCTGTAAGCTAGGAGCGCCAAATATGCATCATCGGCCTTTTTAAGCATATTTTTAATTGTTTGCACCGAACGTTCCGCGAGTCCATTGTTTGTGCATACCTTGGACAACTGGTTATATCTTTGAAACCGTAACATGAGGCAAACTGCTTGAATGCAGCTGAATTATAACAACTGCCATTGTCCGAAAATACAATTTCTGGTATTCCATGCCGCGCAAATATAGACTTCATGTGACTGATGTCTGTGGCTGAGCCTAAACTGCTAAGCTTGGCAATTTCAATATACCTAGAAAAGTAGTCTACAATCAGTAAATATGTCTGGCCTTTTAGCTCGAATAAATCTGTTGCTACTCGTTGCCAAGGTCGACAAGGGAAATCAAATGACAGCATTGGCTCTGCATGCTCATTAGTATGCTCAGTGCATTTTTTTACAGGATTTGACCAATGTTTCAAGTGCGGAACTGAGACCTATCCACCATATTGAAGATGTTGCTCGCTCCCTACACTTTTAAATTCCCTGGTGACCCCTCGTGAATTCTTTCAAGCATTTAATTTCTGACTGCATGATCTCAGGAATAATCAGCCGATCCCCTTTCAAGAGTAACCCCTTTTGCATTGTGATTTCACCCCTGTATGACCAGTATCATCATCATCATGGTTTCATCCTATCATTAAGTGCTGATTTGTCTGGCCATGCCTTATTGCAAAATGATATACGGTTGCTACAAACCTCGTCCTGCTTGTAATGTGACTTAATTTATTCTAGTCGATTAGGAGAGGCAGGTAAGCTTTCTATGACTGCCTTTACATAAGCGTCTATTTCTAAACTGGCCTCATTATCTGAACCGCATGGGATATACAGGGGTGCTCTAGATAAGCAGTCTGATATGATCAGTTTACACCCGGCTGTCTAACTGATTGAGTCTCATTCCAAATCTCTGTATTCTGGGAGGTAGCTCTGTTAGATTCTTGGTGCTTAGGGGTTTATGATCTGTTTCCATAGGAAATGGGACTCCTATTAAAAAAATTGCAAATCTTTCACAGACCTATGTTAATCCAAGACATTATTTTTCTATTTGTGCATATCTCTGCTCTGTTTCTCTCAGAGAACGAGATGCATATGCCACCGGCTTCCAGATTTCACCGTGTTTTTGGCGAATTACGCCCCCTAACCCATAGGACGAACTATCAGCTGAAACTAATATTTCCTTCCCGGGATCGTATTGTGCTAGGACTGCGGGCGAAATCAAGTCAGTCTTAATTTTCTTAAAAGCAGTTTCTTGTGCTGGTCCCCAGGCCCATGCACTTTTTTCTTTAAGGAGATCACGGAGTGGTTTAGTCATCTCTGCCATATTTGGTGAAAACTTAGCCAGTTGATTTACCATGCCTAAGACTCTTTTGATGTCGGAAACATTTTCCGGTCTTGGCAGGTCTACGATTGCCTTTACTTTCAAGGGATCGGCCTCAATTGTACCCTGGCCTACTATATGACCTAGGAACCTAAGGGAGGGCTTACAGTACTCTCACTTGTCATTTAGTGTGATACATGCTGTCTCAATTATCTGTAGCACTATGCGAAGCCTAGTGTCTTGTTCAAGCTTTGTTGCTCCAAATACAAGAACATCATCCACTTGGCAAACTTCCCCCTGGAGACCCTCCAGTAATTCTTACATTTTCTTTTGGTAAAATTCCGGTGCCGAATTAATTCCGAAAGGAATGCGGTTAAAACAGAATCTACCGAAGGGTGTTATGAAACAGGTGAGATGACGACTCTCTTCGGCAAGGTTGATTTGAGGCATAGATGTTTGAGAAATATTGACCCCCTGCTAACTTTGACAGTGACTCATCTACGCATGGAATTTGAAACTTTTCACGTTTAACTGACTCATTAAGTTTAGACAGGTCTACACATATCCTTATTTGGCCATTGGCCTTTGGTGCCACAACCATAGGTGCACACCACTCAGTTGGCTCATTTACTCTAGAGATTACCCCTAGCTTTAGCTTCTATCAAGCTCAGCATTAACCTTATCCATGAGAGGAATGGGAATCCTACGCGGGGTGAACAGCGAGTACGGCTGGCCATTTTGATAAAGCGAAAATGCAGTGGACTCTTATCCACTGCAAGAGTCGCTGTTAATCACTTCACCGCTGCCACCATGTTATATTGTTAGCTGAATGTGTGACAATATTAATAAACAAGACTCAGTTCTGGAACAAAACCAGTTTAATGAAGACATCTATCTTAGACAGAGACAATATTAGGAATGCCCTCTGCGTGCAATGTCCCTCCAAGCTTCCTGTGTGGCCCCATACTAAATAGGCCAGGCTTGATACTGTCACTTATTGATTATCCGTAGATCATTACTGGAGTCTTCGGTGAACATTATACAACAATTACCATGATTTGTCCCGAATATTGTAACTTTTTAGTTTTTTAAATAGAAGTGATCTATTGACGGAGTCGAAGGCTTTGCTTAGGTCAACGAAACATGCAAACAGATATTTAGAAGATTTGATATATTTATTAACGAGAGTTTTTTTTTTAAGTGTCAATATGTGATCACTTGTTCTACAATTTTTCCGAAAGACAATCTGTTCGGGACATATAATATTATTAGACTCTATAAATGAGTCTAACCTATTGAAAAGGATTTTACATAAAACCTTACTGAAGCTACTCGACATGGCAATACCCCTATAGTTTGAGGGGTCTAAGAAGCCACCTCCCTTATACATTGGTTTCTCTCCAGATATCAGGATAATTTCCACTATTAAGGATAGAATTAAAAAGAAAAACATAGTCTTCTATTCATCTTTGCAGCAACATCTCCCTTTTTTAGGGATGTAGTTGCATTTATACATTCAGAGGCATTAATGTCTACATTTAGTATTGAGTTATCTAAGGAACAATATGCTGTGTCAGAATTAACATCTAATAGTGTGTTATTACTCGAAGTATTGAGTAGTTTCTTAGAATGATTGACCCAAACTTCCCGAGATATATTACCAGAAGGGTCAGATTTAAATTTATCCATTAAAGAATTGACTGTGTTCCAGAAATCTTTTGGATTTTTCCCTTCATTTTCACACAACTTTTTTAATACGCTATGTTCGTTTTGTCTATTTTTCTTTCTAATCATGGTTTTATATTTCTTAGTTTCAGAGTACAGTTTTAACCGTAGCTGCCTGTCCCAAATGTTTCTAGAGGCTAAGTGACTTAAATATCTAATATGCTTAAACATGGCTAAACATTCATCATCAAACCATGTCTTTTTTTAACATGTCTTTTTTTTGGACCGTTTTTAAACATTAGATTTGGGCTGTAAGAGAGCAGCTTTATGAAGTGCATTATTAAATAGTTTTACCATGGCGTTCACTCTTTCATTTTCAGAAAGTGTATGATTTAAAGAGGTTTCCATTAAGTTTTGTGATATGCGTATCACATTGTGATATTTTGTGATAAGGCATATCACAACCCTCATTTTATGGAGATGTGGTCTATAAACTTCGAAAGTTAAGGGGGTCTGACGGGTTTCCTGACTGCTTTACAAATTTAATCAGGAAGTTCGTCAGAAAGGGATATAACCCTTTGGTTTTACAGCGCACTGCGTGTTTGGTGGTTGACCCCTCTACAGTCAGTCATTACGCTTCACTTTTCACTTGTGCGATGACTGGACTACCTCTTGGGACTCTATGATTGTACCTACTGAAACCCCAACTAAGGTAGGTGGGTGCATGAGCTTTCGTCCCTCGGGTTTTCTGGTCGTACCCTAGATTGGTTTTCTCTTTAGCTGCAACTACTATGGTTGTTCAGTACGATTCTGGATACATCCTGAGATGTTTATTATTTTGTATGTGTATCTTTAGTTAGTTTCTCTGGATGTGGACTTTATTGTTAGAGAATTCCTTTTGATGGGATGCAGTTTTGTTTACACTGTCTTGTCTATTAGGGCGCTGAAGACAAGATAATAGCTAGGATTGTGCGCATATAAAATCGATTCAAGCTAACCAGTGGGCCTTATTGCCTACTGACCGTTCCAAGTCGGTAACCCTGTCTTCACCACCTTTTCTGTTGTTTTTTGTCTCTTTTCATTTTTGTTTACACTGTCTTGTCTATTTGGGCGCTGAAGACAAGATAATAGCGAGAATGGTGCGCATACAAAATCGATTCAAGCTAACCAGTAGGCCTTATTGCCTACTGACCGTTCCAAGTCGGTAACCCTGTCTTCACCACTCTTTCTGTTGTTTTTTGTCTCTTTCATTGTAGTTTCAAGTCCTTGTTTGCAGTACAGTGCGGACCTACGATGCCATTGCGTTTGGACGCTGTGGTTTCTATAGGACCCTATATATCTTTTTGTGAAAAGACAGATCTATCAATACTTTAGATTTTCTTTTGCTCATTCCATTATTAGTTGGATACAGTCTGACTGATTCCATATCATGGTGACAATAATGTGAAAGGATTTTAACAGTTATAGAACAATGATCAGAAAAAGTATTATTGAACTTATCAACACGAAAAAACATAAAATTTTTCCCTTTCATCTCTTCAGGCACTGGGTAATATGAAACATGATAACCCAGTTGTGCTTCAACTTTTAGAAAAGTACAATTCTCTTATAATTGATAATGTTATTATTTTCTGCTGGCTTTCAAGCCATGTAGGAATACGTGGTAATGATAGAGCTGATAGTGCTGTTAAGGCAGCATTAGATTTACATATATCTAAAAACCAAATTACCTTATACTGATTTTAAAAGTTGTATTAACACATATATTCGTAACTCTTGGCAAACCGCTTGGGATTTGTCAGTTAACAATAAACTCCATCCAATTAAACTGTTACTCGGAGAATGGCGTTCTTCTAGTAGACCCATTCGTCGAGAGGAAGTTGTCCTAGCCCGGTGCAGGATAGGGCATACACGTTATACTCAATCATATTTATTACAAGGTGAGCAATTACCAGAATGTATATCCCGCTTTGCACCGTTAACGGTCAAACACATCTTATTGGAATGTGTAGACTTTGATCCTATGCGTCAAAGGTACTACAATGTTAATACTATGAAAGAGTTATTTGATACTGTAGATTTTAGTATTGTTTTATATTTCCTAAAAGAGAGCAGACTATATAAATCATTATAATGTTTTTTTTATATATATTTACTTGTTTATATACCCGTTGACGGGCATTCGTTGATTTACATACATAGTTTATATTACACCTTATCATCCCTTATTTTTTAATAGTTTTATCTTTATATATTTACATTAATTTTTAATTAATACTTCATTTCTTCGTTTTTAATCAATTTTTGCGCACAATATGACCTATTTATGTGTTGACGTGCAGTAAAACACCATTCATTCATTCATTTTTTTGCGGAGTTGTAGCCCTTTAAATGGTTTGAATGCATAAACTTTATCCGGACTAGTCTCTTCTGAACTTCTGGCCGAATTTCAACGAATTTTGGCAGGGATGATGAGTACCAAGCCTAGATGTATTCTGGTTGAATGATTGTTGGCAGAGTTATGGCCCTTTAAAGGTTTTAATACACTAATTTTGTACAGGCTAGTTCTCCTGAATGCCTGGCTGGATTTCAACGAAACTTGGCAGGTATGATCAGTACCAAGCCTAGTTGCACATATCATCACCGTATTTTTGATGAATGATTTTTGACACAGTTATTATAACTTATACACAAACTATGTCCGGACTAGTTTTCCTGAACTCCTGGCAGGATTTAGGTGAAACTTGGCAGGAATGATCAGTACCAAGCCTAGCTGTCCATATTGTTGTCATGTTCCGGTCGACTGATTTTTGTTGGAGTTGTAGCTCTCTAAACGTTTTAATTTGTTTGTTTGTTTGTATGGTGTTTTACGTCATTTTCAACACATGTAAGGTTATATATGACGGTCAATTGTGTGTGGTGGATGCCAGTACTGTACACCTCCCGCCACACGTAAGAAAAACGTTTTAGTACACAAACTTTGTCAGGACTAGTTCTCCACAACCACTGTTTGGCTTTCAACGAAACTTGGTTACGGCTATCATTGCTGCGTTCTGGTTGAATGGCCATTTAAAGGTTTTAATACACAAACTTTGTACAGACTAGTTCTCCGACACCCTGGCTGGATTTCAACGAAACTTTGCAGGTATGATCAGTACGAAGCCTAGCTGTCCATATTGTTGTCATGTTCCGGTCGACTGATTTTTGTTGGAGTTGTAGCTCTTTAAACGTTTTAATTTGTTTGTTTGTTTGTATGGTGTTTTACGTCATTTTCAACACATGTAAGGTTATATATGACGGTCAATTGTGTGTGGTGGATGCCAGTACTGTACACCTCCCGCCACACGTAAGAAAAACGTTTTAGTACACAAACTTTGTCAGGACTAGTTCTCCACAACCACTGTTTGGCTTTCAACGAAACTTGGTTACGGCTATCATTGCTGCGTTCTGGTTGAATGGCCATTTAAAGGTTTTAATACACAAACTTTGTACAGACTAGTTCTCCGACACCCTGGCTGGATTTCAACGAAACTTTGCAGGGATGATAAGTACGAAGCCTAGTTGCGCATACCATCGTTGCGTTCTGGTTGAATGATTTTGGGCCCCGAAGGAGTTATGGCCTCGTATACACAAATTTCATCCAGACTATTTTCCCAGAATCCCTGGCTGGATTTCAGTGAAACTTGGCAGGAATGATCACACGTTGTTTTCGTGTTTCCAATCAAAGACTGCATATAGCAGTAAAGCGTAGAGCGATACTGGCCCTCTTGAGCCTTTTGTTTTTAATCCTGGGGAGACAAAAAAACACAAGATCGATAGTTTAGTACCTAGCAAACATGTCTAACAAAAAAATGTCAAAATATATGGTGCGGTTCTTGAGAAGCAGATGTTTTAATGTTTTGACTATTTGCAGGGCCTTTTTGAAACTGATTGACCTACTTTTTTCTTCTGTAAGGTATTCAAGCATAGACAAGTATCTCTATAAAATCTGAGCAAAATTGTTGTGCAGTTTTGCCTACAATGACCAAAAGCACATCATCGCGCAAGCCCTGCTGACCTTTGGCAAGTAAGAGCTAAAAAAAACTAATCACCACATCGTTTTTTTTTAACAACTTGGTCGGTAAAATTTAGTTGTAAATTTCAAATTTGAAACTTTATTTATTTTGCATCAGTTACGAAACAAGATACACAGCTTAGACAAACCACTTCGATGGTGAGAATGTCAGCATTACAGTGGTCTAGATGACAGAGGCATTTGCCAATGTGATTATTTTGGTGGAGGGTCAGAATGATATGGTGGCTGCTTTTACCTGTTTATTTTAAACTTACCGGTATTTAGTATACGCCTGCTTTCACAGTGATGTGGGGCTATATAGGAATCATGCTGTTCGTAATGTCACGTCGCGTAACACAGTTTTATTGCTTTCCTTTGCGTCCCGTAACACATTTTTAATACTTGCATATCTCAATTGAATTGAATTGGGGTTTTAAGGCGCACCAACACATGAAAAGGTTATATGGCGCCTAGCAGGCATGAACATGCCAGGCTCATCTTCCATGTACATCGAGATAAAATATGGAAAATGGGCCTAGAACCTTCTCACCCTGAACTGCAAAGTTGCTGCAAATTCTATCGTAGAAACTCCATTTACGCTGGAGCCACATTATTGTTTTTCTGCCACTGCTCTTTTGATGCGAGCGAGATGGCACCTGAAACAATGCAGGGATCATGATGAAGACCTTTAATGAACATGAACAAAAAATGATAAAATGAACATGAATTTGGGGGGATTCTACCCCTCTGCCTACCCTCCAAAGGGATCTGCAGTGGCCGTATTCTTTGCCCCCTGACCAAACAGGGCCCCCGGCAACCACACGGGGCTTGCATATCTCAAACACTCGAACACTTTTGAATGGGTTGTTCCCAAACTTCATATAGTCATTACAATTGATGACTTTATGTCTCTCTAAATCACCCATCATTGATTCTCTAATTTATTACAGAGTTATGGCCCTTTGTTGACTTAGAATTTTCCACTAATATTGTATAATGACCTGTTAACACATTTTTTCTCAAGCATTTTCAAATTGATTTTCATAAATTCATTTACACATAACAACTGATGACCTTATGTCCCTGTACATCACCCATCATTTATTGCCTAATTTATTACAGAATTATGGCCCCTTTGACTTAGAATTTTTCATTCTAATATTGTATAATGACATGTTAACACATTTATTCTCAAACATTTTCTTTCTCAAACATTTTCTAATTGATTGTTCCCAAACGTCATGTACACATAACAACTGATGACCTTATGTCCCTCTACATCACCAATAATTGATTGCCTAATTTATTACAGAATTATTGTCCTTTCTTTGACATAGAATGTTCCACTTTAATATTGTAAAAGTATCTGTTAACACAGTTGTTCTCAAACATTTTTGAATTGATTGTTCCCAAACGTCAGGTACACATAACAACTGATTACCTTATGTCCTTCTACATCACACATTGTCGATGTCTAACTTACTACAGAATTATGGCCCTTTATTGACTTAGAAAGTTTCACTCTTTTTCGATTCTGCAATTTTATTTTACAGAATTATGGATCTTTGCTTTACTTAGAATTTTGTTCACATTACAATATTAACAGATTTTAGACATTTATTTTTCTTGATTTTGCCCATCCTGATAGGCTATAGTAAAAAACGGGGGTATTTATCACCTTCTATGATAGTTCTAGTTTTACACTGATTGAAACGAAAGCTCTATGAACATATTTTAATCACTCTCATTGTCTTCCTGGGTAGAACCAGTATTAAGCACACGCAGATGAAGTGTCTTGCTCAGGGAAACAACACATATGGTCATGGCGGGGATCGAACCCACGACTTTCTGATCAAGGGTCCAATGCTCTAATACTAGACCACAGCGCTCCACCTGTTTTGCCTGTTTACTGGTATTACAATTATAAAACATGGCTATACACAGAAACAATGCATTTATGTTAATTCTTTTTAATTTACAAATATTTATAAATTATTTTAAATAGTAAAATATACGTTTTCAAGTATTGTACAGAAAACAATAAATCATATATTTTCAATGTTTTACCTACTTTAGAGCTTTTTTATAAAAACCATACATGTAATAAATATCATCATTATTTAATACATTAATTGTACTTAAGTGTATGTATACTTCTCAAAATAAGTTAAGGACCCTCCCTACTTTATTTCAGCATTATAAGATTAAAGTTTGCATCACCGCTCAAATTTAAATACACATTGCATTCCAAAAATGGAAACTATTTTTCATGTTTCTGTATTCTTTAGGAACATTTTACACCAAAAAAGCAAACAACAGTTTACTGAAAACTGAGATTTTGAAATTTCAATAAGATGTCTTTTTTCATCCAGAAATGTTATTTCGTATTATTTTCATGACTATGGATTCCTTAACTAACATCTGTCACCATTTCTTTAGAATTACTCGACAGATAAGCGTGCAGTGCCGACTATGCGACTAGGTCTTGAAAATATACTTCATTTTGGATGGGATAAAAAATCTGTGTTTTTCAAAACTCTTCGGTGTATGCATTTAAACTGTCAAAGGTTAGTCAATTTCGGGCAAATTAAAATTTCGCATCCATAGTTCCATTGGTAGTGATTAATTGTTAAATAAATTGACAAAACATATTAAAAATTTTGCTATTTATGTTTTGGATTAATTAGTGATTTTAAGAAAGTATCAAGAATCTCGGACTCTTATTATTTAACAGAACAATGTATATCAACATTTTGTTCTTTCATCTAAATAAATGCAGAAGACCTGACAATGTTCAGTTTAATGCAACATTGCCTACACATTCTGTGTAACCGTTTGAATTGGTATGTACTACTAGTCAATTTCAATGGTAAGCATATGGAGAAATACTCTTGCGGTCCTTAAATTATTTTACGGAGTATACATAAAATAGAGGTTTTCATGCTTAAACAAATAAAAGTTTATTTAATATTATCACAGACTTTTAAAACTTAATTTAACATGTTTAAGCTCAAATAAATAACTTTAAATATGAAAGTGTATAGTTTACATTTCCAATTTCCTAAACATAAACAAGTGGTTCTAACATTTAAAGAAAAACAGAACCAACATTATTTGTAACATGTGCAATATACAAGAACTGAGACATTTTATAATCACATAAACGTGTTTTAAATTTATACTGGTAGTAAAAAATAACAAAAAACAATACTTTGCTGTTAAAATATATTATAAAGATTGTTACAATTTATTCTAGTTTTTGTTTAAATAAATATCTTGGTATAATGATATTTGAGGTCACAATTCAGCAAACTAATCAGCACTGTTGGTCACTAAAACAGAAACATTTGGAGGATAACACTCAAGTGCTTTAAAGGGACAATCGACAATTTTGATTTGTTTTTAAACTTAATTATGGTATTCCATTAAGTTTGTCTACATAACTTCCAAATCATTATTATAACATTTTGTACTGTTCAAGGCAAACTGTTCTTTCCTATTTATATCTGTTAATTATATTGCACCAATTATATTATTTTTTAATTTATGGTAGTATAATACAGAAAACTTAAACACTTAAATATATTAATTTTTATTTAAAGATATGCTAGCAGGTTTTAACTCAAAATAATACTCGATTAATAAATCGAGATATTTATTATGATAAAGCTGATCTGATAACAGTTTATATTCCAATGTAAAATATCCTAATATATTTTTAGAGTTTGTAGTTAAAACAAATAATACACTATTCAAATGTTCATGGGAAATGTTTCGGCAGTGGGTTGACAACCATACTCTCAATACACTCGAACACCGTGTGGGGATCCTGGTCCGCGTTCACGTGCTGGCCGTCCGTGTAGTAATCACCTATCTCCTCCACGTATGCATTATATTGTGCAAGTCTCTGTCTGACGGCATCCTCTTTGTCTTTAGGACGCTGTTGGAGCCTCTCTTTGACCTCCTGGGTCTGTGGCGGGTTGTACAGGGTGTGATATATTTCGCCAGTGATTGGATCGGTGGCACGGAGAGTCAGACGCTCCATGACGGAGTCGTTGGGCACGTCAAGGAAGAAAACTCTGTGATGGAAAAAAGTAGATAAAATGAGATATCAGGCAAAGTTCAAGGAAAAGCCACTGAGATAATAATGTATTCTCTGTCAAAGTCAAATTATAAATTTATTATATACAACAATAAAATAAATTGTGTACATACCAATGAAATAGTAGAAAAATAGTTTAAATAAAGAGGGTATTTGTAGTTTAGGATACAGTAACAGATATTTATTCATTGAAAAGTGAGAAAACTTTATATTACAATTTCGCGAAGCACCATGAGCATGAGTGAAAATATATACCAGTGGAGTTTAATAAATTTTCATTTTGAAATACAGAATTAATTTCCTGAGGGAGGTGAACATTGGATACATGAACGGGCGCGTATCATGAGAGGAGAGTTTGGTTATCAGATTTGCACATCCAGTGGGAAATAAATCCTGTATTTCAAATCACAAGTTCATTAAATTTTATGTAATATTACATTTGTTAAGTATGTTATTTGAGCTATTTTTGCAAAGCGTTGTGCAACGCAAAACTAACTCAAATAACATACTTAACAAATGCAATATTACATAAAATTTAATGAAACTCCTTTGCATATAAATCTCAAAACAATATGTCAGTATTGACACTGACGAATGCCAATTAGTGAATTGAAGTTTTACGAATTGAATGGAAAATAAGTGACCGAATTCTCCTGAATGTTACGATATACAATTTTCTTGAGGATTTATGATCAGTCCCGATTAACACAACGATTAACAATCGTTGGAAAACAAAAAATACAATGTTTAACATTAAAACAAATTATGCAAATGGAATCCATATTAACTTTGATACAACTATGTTATGTCAGTCACTATTTTACATCATTTTCTTATGTCTGACGTCGCTAACACAAGAACCTTTAAGCACATATTGAGTGGCAGTTAAATAGTCAAAGAAAACAAAGTAAAAAGATGTTCCAAATTATTTGGCTAATGGGATTTTTTTTTTTTAAAGTTTAGAAACATTGTAATGCACGATGACAGCATATCTCACCTGTTAGGAACAAAGCCGCCTTTACTGAGTGCCTCGGCCTGTTCCCTACTGCGAGGGTATCCGTGCAGCACCCATCCACGACTGACGGAGTCTAACTGTGATAATCTTGCTGCCAGCACTGACAGAACTATATTGTCTGGAACTGAAATGGGAAACAACAACATCTACGACATTGTTATATAATGCATAAGACCAGCATTTTGAAGTCCTCACAATCATTGGCCACATGCTCCATTATATTTAAGAGTTGTTTCTGGAGACTACATCTGCTTTTCTTACCATTGTAAATACCTTTTAATTGACTCAAATCTCTGGTACAAGCTTCATTGATGTGTCGGAACTATGTATACCTTAGTCTATTTGTACCCGAAATAACACTCATGGTTAATATTGCATCAATTCATCCTATGGTTTAAGTTTATTGGTTTTGTTTCAGTAAATACTTATTATCAATTTTACCTGTTATTTATTTGAGATTTTCTCTGCATTTGTTTTCAAACATTCTTTTTTGGCAGTGTATTTCTTGTAAGTCTTACTACCACTGTCCATGTTGTTTGATCAGAACAGTTAGTGCTCGAGTACTGACAATTATATGCATCTGTGTATGAATTTGAAGAATGTAGGAGGATTGGTTACTTAGAAATGGACCTAATTAGAAATCTTAGCCAGCATCACCAAAGTGTAAAAAGTAGGTCAAGGTCATTCATGGTGACCTATATTTGATCAAAATGAGTATTACTCATGAAGATGAACCTGTGTAAAGTTTGAAGATGTAGACTATCAGTGACTTCAGAAACGGACCTTATTGTGATAAATGAAGAAGGGCAACACTATTCGTGGTGTGTGGCATCAGGATTATTCAATAAAGGGTCCCGAAGCTTGTTCTCTTATCGCTATAGTTCTCAAATATGCTGTCGTAGCTTATACTATTTACTATTTACCTGTCCTCGCTTTATCGGAGTTTATTGTGAGGTCATATCAGTTGGGTACTTTTAGAATCAAAAACACGCAAATTCTGTCAAAATGATGATTATCGACATTTTTTAATCATTATCGGCACTCATATACGCGTGTTTGTTTCGCTAATTGTATAATTAACTACGTCGGAAGACCCTTTCATGTTAAACTTTTAAAGTAATCTTACATTTTAACCCTCGGATTCAAATATGATGGTTGTCCTAAGTGGAATAAGTGGAACTTCCAAAATCAAATAAAAAGCTAGAACGGAGACATTTTCGACGTTAAAAGTATGCTAGTTGTAAACTGCATCCATATTTGTATTTGTTCTTCATTAATATTTTTCCCCGTTTTAACATCGTATAAAGTCGGTTAGTGAGATTGACATTGGTCACTGTACAAATCTAGTGCCATTTTTCATGCGACTGCAGGTGTTTTACAACAGAAACAATGGCGGAATCAATCGTGATTTTGATCCTTCGATTTTGGGTATCTTACTGCACTATATTAAAACAAAATCAATGAAGAAATAAAGAATAATACATTGTCAAATTCACATATTCACTAATAATTACATTTGCTAATTTATCCGATCTTGGTTGATTTTTACTTAGTCTTATGTTACATCGCTTTCTCGCGAACTCTCGCAGGTGCGTAGAACGACAGCATATCTGAGTTATCGCCCAGTGTTAAGACCCTTTACTGAATGATCCAGGGGGCATATAAAAAAAGATTACTATGGCTAAAATTAAGAGGAGTTTTGTAAGTGTGATCTCCGTCTGGATAATATGTGAATCTATTTTTAATACTTTAAAGGATTTCCCACCTGAAAAGTCAAACATATTTAGACCAAAGTCTCACAACCAAACATTACACACGTATGTAGTCCACACATTAGCGAGGAGTCGAGGACCGTAAATAGGATGGACTACGCATTTTGGATCCACACATACTGAAACTCAACTCAACTTTCTTACACACTTCAACTGAACATACCCAGCATGTCCTTGTCCATGTATGCCTTTGCCGCTATTCCCTGCTTTGTCTCGTCCGCCATAGCTTGTTTCATTAAGTGACCACATGATACTGAAATAAACAAAAGTATTCATATATGGTAATTTAATATACATTTTCCCAATCAATATATTACTAATAATAAGCCCACTGCAGCAATATTCCCTTGGTAATCAGTTTCCAACTTTTGTTTTAATAGTATACAGGATAACAATTTAGGGACCAAGTAGATTGGTACCCGGTGTGCAGTTTTAGTCTACTGGAACCCACAATCTCACTCATGATTGCAGGGTTATAATTAAGTTAATGTTACATGCCGCATCATCCTGCACCTTCTGTCAAATAAACTCTCTGGTACTTGTTTCATATCGTGTTGAGAATCTAGGAAAACCATAATATTTTTACACTTTTATACACGTTTAGTTTGTTTTGGGGTTCAAAAAACCACCCACATTTTGCAGTATGTCTCTTAAGAAAATAACCCGCCAAATAACAGAAAAATAACACTACAAAACCGTTTATCTCCAGGTCATATAATAATGTATATGTGCTGATTAAAAGTATAGGTTTATTTATAGGTACTTAAAATACCATACCCATGATTAAATATGGGTAAAATGAATTATGGGTTGGAACTCTTAATTTAACAGTCTAGTACTGGGGTTTGGCCTGGCTGGTTAAAGCCATTTATATTGTGTCTATAGACATGATAGCGTTTGGATTTTTAAAATATGAAAATTATATAATATATACCTCATCATCAGTAGGTTTAGAAACGGTGTAAGTCTGTTGTAAAGTTTGCCTGTTGATGGCGGGATAGGGACTTACAACGTCTATGGTGTCAAATTATGTCATGCTTTACATCATTCAACACAGTATCAAAGCATTCTATCCTCATATATAATTATGTAAATAACATATTCTTTATAATCGATATTAATCAAAACCAGTGTATTTTTTTTTATTGTCTTTCTTGCCACTAGTTTGAATTTCCCGGAGTAGCTATCTCAAAAATAAACTAAATTGGTGTTCTGCAGAACACGTGTGTAGCCTGTCAGCGCTTTGTCAGTATAACAAGGTTTTCTGGACGCAGATAAATGACCATGACAAACTGGCCTGAGTTAGTTTTTGTGAAGAAAATAATGAGTATTTAACCGATAAAATGACCTTCAGTGTGAACTTGAACTTTCTTTTAGTATTTTTCTATTTTAGTATGGCCATGTCGATGTTGTCATGACAAGCATATTGAAAGTTTGATGAATAAATATCAAGAAATGAGAAAGTTACAGCCAACGTTAAGTTTTCTTGAAGAAAAAATAAGTATTTAACCCATATAATGACCTAGTGTGACCTTGACCTTTATATTTTAGTATGGCATGTTGATGTTGTCATGATGAGTATATATTGAAAGTTTGATGAAGAAATAACATGAAATGAGAAAGTTATAACCAACATTAAGTTTTTGTGACGAACGGACTGACTGGCGGACGACAAAACGATCCCTATGTATCGCATTTTCCCTCTAAAACGCGACACAAAAATGATGCATTCTCAGCTAGAGATATTTTCAAGAGGGTGATATGGTTGCTTAACACTTGTGAATTATATTCTAAACACCAGACATGGATTTAAATCTGATATAACAGCTTTGTTGTGAAATATGGCACTTTATTATATACTTTCCAGTGAAATAGTGGATTTTATGATTAAAATAAAACCTTACACTTTCATTGTTTATATTTCATATGTGAAAATATATTTTCACTCAAAATGACGTCATGCAAATGTTGACGTTGTTTACGTCATTATTTTGGCGCATTATGTTTTTTCTGTTGTGAGTATATAATAAATAGAATATTTGTTGGTTTGTCGTGAATATAGGATTTATATTCATCTCGAAGAGAGAAAATTCAAATAATGCACTCGTGAAAATATAAGTTCTCACTTCTCGATGAAAATAAATCCTATATTCATGATATACACTCAAAACAAACAAATATCCTCTATTTTTTCAAACACGCATAAGAAAACTTACCATTAACAATATTGTACTTGTTTGCCAGCAGTGATGCCTGGACCCCCTTGCCTGACCCAGTGGCCCCCAACAAGATGATCCTCGGTGTGTGGGGAGCATTGGAACGCAACATACTGCTTAGGAATGTATACACTGAAAACAGATTAATCAATATATATTTACATTTGCTGTGCTGAAAACATGAACTGGTCAAAGAAAAATACCATTTAGTAAGTTTTATTATCTTGGTAAACTTGCTTTAATATTAAAGGGACACACGGAAACTTGAGGTAGTCAAGTATTAACATAAGTACCGTGATTTATTATTCCAGTATAATTTTGACTTTAAACCTGCTTGTACCATAGCTCTACTGGTTTTCCTTTGTTCTTGTTTATGATATAATTTTCTTAAACATGAAGGTCTGAGCCTAAACCGCCCCATAACTGCCGGTAAATTTCAGCCTTGCTATAAATGACAGATTATCAATGGTCTACCCAATTTTACATGCGTGCAGTTGGATAAATGGCTATGGTACAAAACATTTACAGCATATTTTTCTCGTTTGTGATTTATCACTCTCGGGCCTACGGCCCTCAAGAAGCAGTATAAATCGCATATTCTCGAATAATTATGCTATAAATATTACTTGTATATAATAAATGAATATGAATCTTTTATGTTTTCTTAGTTATTCTACTAAAGGTATAATGAATATATGATTGTTTTAATCTCGTTTCATTTAAATCATTTTTTTCACTACAAACGTTGGCTGAAACTAAAAAATAATTATAAAAACGAAGATTATTGTTTGTGGAGCTATGTTTGAGCCAAATCCTTTTTTTTGCATTTCAAACACAATTTGGTGTCAAACATTATTAATTTAAAATTCCGTAAGATGAATTAAAATTTGCTGGTTAACTTTGTTTTTATATATCAGGGTCTGACAAATCACATGCCCGGAGCCCGTGGGCTACCAAAAGTTGATGTCCGGGATACCAGAAATTTCTATCAAGAGTCAGTCGGGCTACTACAAATTTGCATTTGTTCCCCAGAAAACTCGAATAATTATTTAAAAACTCAAAATACCCCCACCCATCGACACTAACCCAATGAAGAATGAGACCATCTCACGCATTCCGGGCTACCTGTTGAAGTTCAAGTTCTGGTAGCCCTGTGGGCTACCATGAAATCCAAGATTTGTCGAACCCTGTATATGATTCTATAGTGATTATTTAACTGCTGGGATCAATTATTGGGAACTCCTACACGAGATGGTAGACGTGTTGTTCTTTTGACGAACGAGCGTATGCATGTGAATAAAAAAAGACAACATGCCTACCATCGAGTGAAGGATTTCCCTATAATCGAACACAGCAGTTAAATGATCTATTTATTTTAAATCAGTTTATGCATGATTTTATCTGGTTTTATTGAACGTTATCGCCAGATGACGGCATAAATCAACGTCACAGTTAGTTATTTTTGTGCTCGGAGTTAGTTATTAATATTTAACGATTATGAACATTCGTTCACTGAGAATTTCCAATTTTCCACCGATTTTTTTGAACTATTGCATTTAGCCATAGGTATTAAAACTACATTATACTGTAAATAATAAGTCTTAGTAAAAGCAATCCAAAATGAAAACTTACTATTCTTATATAGAGCTATTCCATTAAACATACATGGGACCTCAGGAAGGCACTTTTGAAACTCAACACCCACTCATTGATGCAAAATAGAGTTTAAAGACCAACTTTTGGAAAATAGCGTTCATAGATGCCTTTCTGGAGTCCCGGGTATGTTTTAATGGAACAGCCCATATTAAAGAACATTATAGTATTCTATATACATTCTGATAAGTTTTAATTTTTATTTTTTTTATTTAATAATATTTTATTGCTTGATGTTATTAACATAAATACAAGTGATATAAAAATTACAATAATAAGTAACATTTACAAATGGATTGGACCACGAGTTATCACAACATCAGTTACGGTCCTTTCCAAATATGTTTTAATTACATTACTATGAGAGAAAGATCAGGATTTCTCTGTAATTTTTTTTTCTCGCTAATCGCTAATATTAATAACTCCTAACACAACTAACTGTGACGTTGAGTCGTGACATCAAAAAAGTGCCCAGAACGTCAACGTTCAGCAAAGCAAAACATTTCTGTTAAAATCATACAAAAACTGAATTAAAACTGAATTAAAACCGATTATTAAGCTACTGGGTTTGATTATAAGAAATGTTTCCACTTGATGGTTGGTGTTTGTTTTCCACACACTTGCATCTGCTTGTTTGTGGAAAGAAAACACCTTATCTTCTTGAAAAGGATTTCCATATAATTGCTACCAGCTTTCAATAATCTCAATTTATTTTGGCTTCACCAATGTTCTTAAACCTAAAACATTATATATTATATTGGTAGCCAATTGAAACAATATTTTCAGTACCTTGTGAAAAAACGTCTGCTTTAGGCTGATCTGCATTGATTGTCTTGGAACACGATTTGTAGCAATCGACAATGCCTTCGAAATGTCTGTGGTATGCAATTAATTTGTTGATCATATCTTCTTCCGTGTAACCTTCGACCTCCTTCAGACGGTTCTGTATCTCCAAGTTGGGCGGCCAGTCAAAGGTTGTGTGATAGATATCTGCAATATGCAAGCAATCGAAATTACACTTTATTGGTGCCTATTGTTGTTATTTGAATGGGAGGTGTGTAGAGGAAGGTGACACATTAAAACTGCCGAAATTGCAAATACATATTCGCAACATTTTCTGAAAAGAAAAAGTAAAAAGGAAATGTCACAGTTTGTTTAAATGACCTCCAAGTGTAACCTTGACCTTTGAGTTACGGACCCGATTTTACACACCTTCTCATTGTTATTAACGTTCATGTGAAGTTTCATGCAATTCCCTTCAGCGCTATTAAAGTTATGACTGAAACAAACAGACTATTGAATGGACAGTGCGATTATTATATGCCTCCCTTCAGGGGCATAAATATAATCATAATCAGAACTCAGGTTTACCATCCATTAAACAGGTACTGGTATCCCACCAGTTTTTTGTGCCAAACAGTTTCAGTGATATTCTTTTAAAAACCTTTTTTTTCGCGATATCATCATTCCAGATGTATATTTTACAACTTACATTTAAACATTAAAGATAAGAAACAAAACAACATATATATTACCTGTAATCTGTATGTAAATAATTACCAACATAATTATTGATTGTGTGTACAATGAATTACCTTGAATGGATTTTTTTATATTTATAATAAAAAAAAGAAGTTTTTCTGTCAAAACAGAACTACAATGAAGTATATATTGGCCTTAATAACTGAGAAAAGGGCGTTTCAAGAAGGATAGTATGGATCATTTTAAATACAGAATAACATATTAAACTGTAAACATATTTATCAACATAATTATATTTGACCGCAATCTCAGTTTGAAAACCTTTATTTCCAAAAAAAAAGAAAAGAAAAAAACTCAAACCTGCTCAAGAGATCACATGCTTTAAGAAACCACTGTTTTAGTTCCCAATTGTACTGTTTTTAATTGAGAAAAAAAAACGTGTATAAAGAGATCACCTGTGTTAAGAATTCAAGTTTAACTGCCCTGTAGTGGTCTCTTAATACAGGTTCATAGAAAATCTCGAAAATCCACATCTGTACAAAGCAAACAAGAGCAAATTGGGAGTGTTTTATACTCAATATTACAAAAGGAACAATAAACACATCACATATTGGTCAAGACAGTTGTAAACAGACGACAATTGTATTCAACTGTACAGGTGAAAACTATGCACTGGGATACTGGTAATGCAGATTAGAATATAGTTTAAGGATTCAACAACACAGTAATTAGGTTATTCCGAGCTGCTCCCTTAGACAGAGGCTGCTCCCTTAGACAGAGGGAGAGGATGAAGGCCAGCAGACTAACTCTGCATGCCACTCACCATATGACATATATATCCGTGTATTTGTACAGCACTGCTTAGCGAGGTAAACTTTTGTTACTGTTACCACATTTTTGGGGTTATGTTTCTCCTGGCAATGTTTCTTACCTCCAGTGCTTGGGTCCACCCGTTTTCCCTGTGCTCTCTCAATCAGTACTGTGTCAGGGGAATCCAGAATCACTGCAAATGAACACATATGGTACTGTCAATTATAAAATATAACACTGCCAGTTATAAAATACAGCACTGCCAATTATAAAATATAGCAGTGTCAATTGTAAAATACAGCACAGCCCATTATATATAAAATACAGCACTGCCAATTATAAAATATAGCACTGTTAATTATGCAATATAGCAATGTCAATTATAAAATATAGCACTGCCAATTATAAAATATAGCACTGTCGATAATAAAATGTTGACATCAACATTGCCTATGTATCCATACAGCCTTTAAAGGGATGTTGAATTATTCTCAAACATATGCTTATTTTATGAATAAATGGGTGTTTTACCGCACGTCGACACATAATAGGTCATATTGTGTGCAAAAACTGATGAAAATGAAACAAAATGAAATAGTAAGTTATTAAAAATTAATGTAAAAATATATTCATTTTTTTGTTAAAATTATTTACAAATAAGGGGTGATATGGTAAAAGTATTAAATATGTAAATGTAGATCAACAAATGCCCGTCAACGGGCGTGTAAACAAGTAAATATTACTATAAAAAATATTACAATGAATTACACAGTCTGATTTCTTTTTAAGAAATCTGAAACAAGACTGAAATTAATTGTATGACTATCAAATAACTCTTCAATACTCATTTTATGTTTAATACACTTAATTTCATTAGCAGGGATTTTCTAAATGCTTTCAATGATATTTATCAGTATGCCATAAATGGTAAAAGCTAGGGTCTGATGACATCATTCCAAGATGACCACACCCAGTTAAGTTTCTTTGTAATTTTTTAATAGGTGATAATGTCGATCTATTAAATTTTGTTATGGTATATCAATAATTATTTCACTATTTCCAATTATTTGAGAATAGTGCAACAACCGCTTTAAACTCAATATTTTACAGAGAGTACACGAAAAATGCTTTTATACGCATATAGGATGACCTTTGATTCCACATACAGTCTTGACCTTTGACCTTTGAGGTACAGACACACTTTTATAAAGTCTACTTAAATATCTCAATCTCACTCCATTTTAAATTAACAATATCTCGTCTACAGACAGACTTACAGACAAGGAGATTTCTATGCATCTGGAGTTTTACTATAAATTCGAAAAATAGAATGTGAATTCTGTGGTCACTCAGTATGAAAAAGGGCATTCCTCGCCTATTCATATAATGGCATTCCTGGACTATTCATATAACGGCATTCCTCACCTATTCATATAATGGCATTCCTCGCCTATTCATATAATGGCATTCCTTGCCTATACATAAAATGGCATTCCTCGCATGTTCATATAAAGACATTCCTCGCATATTCATATAACGACATTTCTCGCCTATTCCTATAACAGCATTCCTCTCCTGTTCATATAACGGCATTCCTCGCCTGTTCGTATCATTGCATTCCACTACACATTTCTCGTCAGTTCATATAACGGCATTCCTCGCCTATTCATATAACGGCATTTCTCGCCTGTTCATATAACGCCATTCCTCGCCTATTCATATAACGGCATTTCTCGCCTGTTTATATAACGGCATTCCTTGTCTATTCATATAATGGCATTCCTCGCCCAATTATATAACGGCATTCCTCGCCTATTCATATAACGGCATTCCTCGCCTATTCATATACACAATATTCCGCAAGGTGCAAGCTAAAATTAGTATGAAACTAAAAAATATCAATTTGCCTGATTTAATGCCTACAGTTACCATAACTGGAATGTTTAAAAGGACACACGGCAATCTTGAAGTTTTTATGAAGTAATAAAATTAACATCTCGATTTATTTACTCCATTATCATGTTAAAAATGCTTGCATATACAATTAAATAAAATTTTGAGTTTTCATTTCTTCTTCTTATTCTACCATGGGTTTAAATATATACTGAACCAAACAGCTATAAACGCACCAGTAGACAATACCTTTAATATCGCAATAATAACAATCAATAAATCAAAACCAATTTCATTCTGAACGAGACATATATCTTGTCGATAACGAATGTAAATTAAAAAAAATTCATTCAAATCACCTGTCTCAAACGGTACCAGCCAGCATATAATAAGTTCTTACATTAAAGGTATTGTCTACTGGTGCTTTAGCTGTTTGGTTCAGTATAGTATTGGTGGAATATAATTAACAGTTAGTAATATACAAAAACAATTTGCTTTATGTTTTAATATATGTTGTTCTTATAATTAATATGCAAGTTATGTAGAAGAAATAACGGGACGCCACAAGTTTGTAAAAAATCAAGATTGCCATGTTTCTCTTTAAGGTAATCCTAATCCCTCATTTGCAAGCCTACCACAATGTTTGGGGTAAATGCCTAATTCCTGTAATGCATGGGCCTGTTCACGGGTCTGTGGGAATCCCTCCATCACCCAGCCCTTCTTGATGCAGTCAAACAACTTCATACGATCCTCAATAATCTTCACCCAGAGGTCTGTTGGCAATGTCTGAAATAATAGTTAAAATATAAAATTGCATGGAATGAGATTAGAACTTTGACATAGACTTTTAAATTTGAATTTCGAGAGATTGCACATAAAACAAATTCTCACACTTACTGTGTATGCCCATCTCTGAACACCAAACAACGAAAATATACAACTTTATCTAGTTTTTAACAACTTTTAAATGTAACGTTGCTTTAAAACGTTGCTTTAAAACATTGCAATAATTGTTTTAGATGTTTTCTAACGGTTAAAATCGTATAAAATGACAGTTAAAGGACGTGACGTCAGAGGTTTTGATAGTAATTTTAAGAACACCTCAATAACCAATCAGCATTGAGTATTTTAAAGTAGCTATCCCACGAACGATAGTCAAATTTTACAAAGTATGTACATCGTTTCTAAACCTAAGGACGATGAGGTATATATATATAACAACTCATAATTAATTTTACGCATACTCAATCAGGGATATTTCAAGAAAAATCCTATATTTTTAATCAGAACATACACATTATTATATGACTTGAACACCCGGACATAGTTTTGATACATGATTTTGTATTTTACCCAGGTGCCCGCCTGAGCATGAAAATTGTCCGGAGGGGCACCAGGGGTTGCTCCACCAACGGAAGCTGGAAAGTCGGCTGTGACTATAAAAAAAATCAATTCAATTATATATATTATCAAAGCCTATCTGCTCACCTGGTTTTTCTTAATGAAGACCTGCGCCTCAGACTTAAGATCTGATTCTGCCTCTGATATAAGGTTGTCTGGGGTAAGGTGTGCAGTACGTAGCTTGTTAGACACCATCTTTGATATTGTTCTCTTCCCAGATGCAGGTGGACCAAGGATAACAATCTGTGGAACTGTATAAATGGAAAACAATTGTTAAAATAAGATTGTTTTGCCTATTTTGTTTATTGCTATACATATTTCTACCATGACTAGCTCGATTTCTGAGGAAGGCAAGCATTGTGTGTCACGATTGTAACAAATATAATATTTTACTACATTACTGAAGTGCACCGAGTATTGCATGCTCTCAATGTGCATGGGACCAACGGCTGTACATCACTTTTGAAAGATTGACGCTTTCACAATTATATATAATATACAGGTCTTGAAAAAGTAGTATGATGGTAAGCAACTCCATCAGGAATTGAATATGACAACAACACCAAAATGTACATACATGTATATATACAGTGGTAGATTTAGGGTGTATGTGTGGTGAACCCCACCTCAGCTACCACCTATCCCTTAAACCTGAGATGTGAGAACGAAAATTCATGTAAAAAAAACTTTTTTAGTTTTTGTTGTCAAAGTTGCATGACCCCACCCACTAATCTTAAGTCCTGTATCCACTAATGATAAACATAACTGTCAAGGCACGATGGAAGTCAAGAGTGAGATGAGTCCCGTGATCCTTGGTTAGGGGGTCAGTGGGGTGAAGCCCGTGAGGTGTGGTTGATGTGCGGTCTTTGGTTAAATGCTATGAATTTAAGCATTATAAGAGGTATACTCCAAAAATACTGCATGCTGTTCATATGATCCTATTTTTTAACTGAATTCATATGGAAGCGATACAAAAATCTAATATAAAATTTTATCGAGTTTTGGTTAAAACATCGCAGACAAAAAACAAAAAAAATTTTGGCCAAATTGTTAGAATGCGTTAGAACGCAAAATGTATGCATATGAGCAGGATTTGACACAAAAATGCAAATGTGTCTCACGCCAAATACGTGAGGTTTGACAGGTATGGATATATAGAATCATGCCTGCCCACAACCTTGTAAGTATAATGTCTCATATACTCAGTGTCTAATCCCAAACAAAGTTAAAACATACCGTCATTGTTTTCTTTCTTCAACAGGTCAATCAAGAATGCAATCGGATTTGGTGGCTTGGAGACGATCACCTGCTCCAGAAGTCGCTACAAGAAAAAATGCCTAAATAGCTGATTATAAAGTCACGGGAATTGTAATGTGTTAAAGGGACAATGTCCGTAACTTTTAGCTTATAAAACACAAAATAATTACGTTAACTAACATCACACACCAACTATTGTTGAATATTTACTAAATAACACCAAGATCATGAAGATTGTTTGACGGAATTCAATAGCGGTACAATAAAAAAAAAAAACACACTGAAATAACACTCGCAGGTAATTATAGTTTATCTTCGCAATAGTCGACCTCGCTCCCAACTGAGCTAAACGGGCCAGATGTATTACGCAAGACATACTGTATAGAAAACCTATTGCGCTAATGGATGTCACGTGATCAGCACAAACTGTAAATATCGTGGGTCCCACATTGTTTACAGCTAATAAATAAATCAAAAAAAAATCAAACTGACACAAATGTATTACTACCGACTTATCTAGGTCTATGCTCATGTTTTCATGAATACATTTCACTGAATAAAAATCAGACAGTTATTTGGCTATGCTTAAGATCTGCTTACATATGGACAGTGTCCCTTTAAAGGCATTGAATTTTGTCATAAAAAAAGTAAAATTAAACTCTAAAACAATACAGAATATGTTACAATGATTGTCACCGGCATGTTAGATTATAATGCCTTAAAGAGTGCATGAGTGTATCAGACAAGGTTTAGTGCGTGGTTCAGTGGTAGAGCGCCAAACTTCAGATCGTGGGTTCGATCCTCGCCTTGGCCATGTTATTTAAGATAATTAATCCACATTGCTTAGTACTGGTTCTACCCAGGAAACCTGAACATAATCTTTGAAAGGGGGTGTTGCAGTATCAATAGATAGATAGATAGACAAAAATTGTGGACGCAGTCTATATCGACATTTGACCTAATAATCACTATCAGGTAGATCATTGATCTTTAGAAAAGAATGAAGAATGGCCAGAAGACCGAGCCCTAGGCTGGGGGATATAGGCTAGCCGCTAATAGCACCGTTTCAGACAAGTGCATAAAATACACGTCTAGGAACGACGAGGCATTTTTTTTTTATATGAGCCGTCTTGCGACAACTTGCTGTGTAACCAAGCAGAGATCCATTGCTATGTAAATCCTCTTAAACCATAGTACTCGATTTCCTTTTTTTGATGACTCAAACTTTGTACAGTGTAGATATGTTTTATGTCAATAATTATTCATTTAATATCAATGAAGTTGAACTGGCATATTAAAATCATCCATTTGAATTTGATGCTAGTAATTTCTTCAAGCTTGCGCCCATACCAAACTCGCAAAGAGAAGGGCCAATGGAACCCTTTATCCTCGAACCAGGATGTCAAAAATTAAAATGTAGTGATCACACACAACTATTGATTTTTCCATAGGCCTCCATTATAGCCTTTAGGGTTACCCTGATTTCCCTACATATCGTAGCCATATGGCACCCCTTGCCTGAAACTTACATCCAAGTGCCATGTAATGAGGAACTTTTGTTCATAGCTAATCTTATGAAAAGTTGGTAATTTCTGGCTCCGAACTGACACCCCCCAGTTTTGCAGTTTTTTCTGCCAAATGTCAGTATAGCTACTTTCATTTTTCAGTCATAATTTTAAAAAATAACAACAAAATAGATATTAAATATTTCAATTTGAAGAAAACATATTTATGTTGAATTCTCAAGTTTTTTTATTTAGTCCTTATATTTTATCCAATCTATTACTTAAAATTGGTAAACATTATTCTCAGCCTAGACTTTTTTCTTGACTAATCAGTCTGTGTTTAGTTAGTAGACACTAAATAGTACAAAAAAGTTAAATATATAGTATGACACGAAAACCCATGACAGAAATATAAAATACAGACCGCCCATTCTATCGTTACAAACCTTATACATGTCAAAAATTCCATGCTGTTCAGCATAAGTAGCAAACTCCGGGGGGATTAATAATGGTCTTTTGGTTTGGTCCATTTTGAATTCGAGCTTATTATAATAATAATAATATTAATAAAAGAAAATGTTCAAATTTATGTATTCCAAACGTTGTTTACGTGGTTGCTAAGTCAGGTGCGCGATTTTTGTTAAAATATATTTGATTGGTCGAAACGAAATGTTCCGTGTACATTCATTGGATGAAATAATTACGAAACGTTCGCTCTTTGCGATCTTCTCATAATTTAGCTATAGGCCAACACAGACAACACAACACAAAATGCTTCATATAGTGAGACATAGTGCATACAATAAACGTCTACGAACGGCATGACGATTGCTGATATGTGCCGTCCTCCGACGTCTAGGGTGCATCTATAAACATCCGTATGTAAAAAAGCACCCAAAGACGTTAAATAAATGAGACTATTACCCCATTTACATGCAGTCGTTTACTCCTGTGAGTATATATATACACACCTAAGTAAATTTACTCAGGGTAAGTATTCTTGTCATGTGAAAAGAGTTGCATATGTAAGTATAAATACTCCTGGCGTAAAGTAACGTTAGTATACGTATACGGAGCAGGAATTTACATGTAGCACATCCTCTTGTTGTGGTCAACACTTGTGCCAGGTTATTTGAAAATCCGTCCATAAATGTCAGAGTTATTTGCCGGACACGAAAGTACTTCCGTTTGACCTTGACCTCCTAGTGTGACCTTGACCTTGGAACAATGGACCTGGACCTTGCACGCAATACATCGTCTTATGGTGAGCACTTGTTCCAAGTTTTTTTGAAAATCCATCCATTATTGTCATAGTTATTTATCGGACACGATTGTACGGACGAACGGACGGACGGACGGACGAACGGAGTGACTACTCTATGCCACCCTTCTGGGGCACAAAAAAAACATTGTGTGACACATATTGAGAATGGAACCGCCTCCGTTGACGTTAGTGTACTGTAAACAGTATTACAGATACAATTATTAAAGGGATGTTTTACTGTAAGTTATCCCAATTTTATGTAAAAGCGCGCTAAAATTCCCAATTGTAATGGTATGGGTTATGTTCTCAAAATATAGAAAAACAAGAAATGTCACTGTAAGTGACAAATGCCCTCGAAGTGGTTTTGAACTTTGACCTCTAAGTGTGACCTTGGCACCACGGACCTGGAATTTGCGCGCGACACGTCGTTTTGTTGTGTCATGTTATTTGAAAATCCGTCCATGAATGTCAGAGTTATTGACTGGACACGAAAGCACTTCTTTTTGACCTTTGACTTCTAAGTGTGACCTTGACCTTGGAGTCACGGACCTGAATTGTGCGTGCGACACGTCATCTTGTTGTGGTGAGCACTTGTGCCAAGTTAATTGAAAATCCTTCCACGATTGTCAGAGTTATTGACTGGACACGATGGTACGGACGAACTGACGGACAGTGCGACTGCTATATGCTTCCCTTCGAGGGCATAACAAACAACTGGTATGGGGTAGTCCGTACGTATTTCCGTAAACCATTAGGCATTCTGGACGATAACTTCGAAACCATAACACATAACACACACACACTCATGAAGTTCAATAGGCACAACGTAGTCCAGACTCTATTGTACCCATCTCTTTAAGATACCGTAAGGCTTATCGATTATGTTGGTGGAGGGACTATAAACTTTAGAACTACACACAAACACACACACACACACGAGACCGGGTAAGAGTGGCGGTGTCATAGGGTCTACACGATGTCCGGGCATCGCTTAAGGACTATTGGTCAGCCATCTTTGAAATGGATGGGGTATGGATAATTGAAATTGTCATCCAAATGCATATTATAGGCATGAACAATGTCAATGATATAAAAGATGACAGTGATAACACTATTGAGGTGAACATACTATCAGAACAATATTTATTTCCTTTATATTCGAAAGGTTTAGTACAATTTTACTCGAAGATGTTTTGTTTTTTATGTTAAATAAATTTGTCCGTAGAATTGCCCATTTATCTAAAAATGGCACACGAGACATCATTTCTGATAGTTCGTTCCCACTGTGTTTGTCATAGTTTCGTTTCTGCTTTTCTTGCCTATTTTTCATGTTTTGCCTGAGATTGCTGCATTGTTTTGGCATGAGCAAGGGTGCTGTCGTCGGGATGGTTGATTTGAACTTACGACCGAACATCATTTGTGCTGGCGATTGACCTAGATTGTCAATTTTTGTATTTCGATAGTGTAATAACGCTCAGTATGGATCCTTCGCTTTCCTAAATAGGTTCTTGACAGTCTTTACTGCCCTTTCTGCTAACCCGTTAGACTGGGGATAGTGTGGACTAGAGGTGATATGTTCAAATCCATATTCCTGCGCAAAGTCCTTAAATATGGCGCTTGAGTACTGACACGCATTATCGCTGGTTAGTACCGTAGGACATCCATATCTTGCAAATTGACTATTCATATACTTGATAGTATTTTCACTACTCAAGTCGTCTAGCACGCTTATATCTATTCATTTAGAATATCTGTCTATGAGCAATAGATAGTTTTTGTTCTTGTACACAAACATATCAGAAGACAGGTGTGCACAAATTTCACATTTTTGACACAATTCCTCAATGTCACTAGCCATGCCAGGCTAATATAAGGATTCTCGCCCTAAACCTTTTGTCCCTGTAATTCCCATATGCGATTTATGCAAATTATCCAACATAGACTTTCTCACAGCTTTTGACACAATTAGCTTGTGATTTTTAAATAACAGTCCGTCTGTGCTAGTTATTTCAGCCCGTGTGTTCCAATAAACTATTTTATCACATAACTTACGCTGTGGGAGTGGAATAACACCATTCTATATTTTCGGTATACCACTAGTTATATAAGTAAGCAAATTAGCCTGGTATGATTTCGATAATCACTATGATCCAATTCCACGGTTTATGTCGGTTTCGCGTGTTAAAGCGACATGCAAAATGCAATAAAAATCGATATGTGAGCTATGTGATAAATAGAATCTAACATTCGTTCTCATTTATTATTGAATTTATTAAGCTCGTTAGGAAAAAGGATATAATGCTCGCCAAGAGCCTCGCATTATATCATTTTGCCAACTCGTTTAATACATTCAATAATGAAAGAATACTCATGTAAGATCCTCTATATATTGGGTGAAACTGAGCCTTTACTTTCGGGCCAGCCTTTCATTACTATTTCATGTAGTTGTTGAAGGTCGCTGTCGTCCTTTTATTTCTTCTAGCTGGGACTCTGTAAATATGACAATATATCAATTTCATTGATTGATATAATTATCTGGTTCCAGTGGCTCTGTGGTTTCATTCAGGTAAGATCGGCTTAACAAATCAGACACATATTGTTCTTTTCCCGGTTTGTATCTAACATCAAGATCGTACTTCTGCAGTGTATGAAGTAGCCTTTGTAGTCGTGGTGGGCAGTCATGAATTGGCTTCTTCCATATAGACTGTAGGGGACGGTGATCCGTTTCACAAATTGCATGTCTCCATATATGAATGTATGGAACTTTGAGCATCCAAAACTGATAGCTAAAGTCTATTTTTCAATCTGAGAATGCTTTTCTTGGCTTGGGGTCAATGCCCTCGATGCGTATGCGATAGGTTTTCATCCTTGCAATAACGCTGCACCAAGCCCTTTCGAGCTCGCGTCAACTCTCAGTTAACTCTCTTTCTGGGTCATAATATCCCAAAACAGGTGCTTCGGTCTCCAGCGTTTTTAACTTAGTGAAGCTTGCTTCCTGTTCTGTCTCCCAGTGCCACGCTATTTAGTTATGAAGCAATTCTCTTAATGGTGCAATCACCTGTCACAGAATAGGGACGAGTTTAGAAAAATACTGTATGAATCCCATAAAACTTTGCAACTGTTTTATGTTGGTGGGACGTTCAATGTTGTTAAGGGCTCGTACTTTTTCGTAGTCTGACTTTACACCTTTTCCTGTAAGAATGTGACCGACGTATTTCACCTGATCTTTTCGAAACTCGCATTTACTTGGGCTCAATTTCATGTTTGTTTCACGAACACGTTTCATTAAACGATCCAGTCTTCCGTCATGTTCTTGCATATTGCGTCCCCATATCAATATGTCACCAACAATGCATCTAACCCATCTAAATCAGCAATTAATTCATTTGTCGCCCTTTGATAGACTTCATTAGCTGATCGAATTCCGAATGGTAGCTTTTTAAAACTGTAACGCCCAAATGAAGTATTAAAAGTACACCGTTTTTCACTTTCTGCACTCAGTTTTATTTGCCAAAAACTTGAAGTACAGTCAACTTTTGAGACATTTACCTTTGCTTCTGGTACTTCAGAGATTACATCTTCTATCGTATGCATAGGATAGTGTTCTCTTTTTACGGCTTTGTTGAGATCCCTCGGGTCTATACATATCCTTATTTTGCCATTATGTTTCTGGATAGTGACCATTCAGTGGGCTCATTCTGCTTTTTTATGACTCCTAGCTTTTCCGTATGGTCTAATTCCTCTTTAACGTTTTTTTCTTATTGCGAATGGAATCTTTCGTGGTGCATGTATTACAGGTTTCACATTTTATCAATTGTAATGTCATACTCGAGTGCAGTTTGAGTCATTGGAGAATGTACTGCATATAGTCTCTGCATTAATCCAACATCTGTTGATGTTTTTGCACCCAACACTGTCGGAACAAGGGTCTATAGAGCGATCTGAAAGAGTAATTGGTGCCAAAACAAATACAAGAGAAAACTCTCAAAATGTGTTCAGTTGCATATGAAATATGAACGTGCATTAAACAAACGCATATTGTGTTTTGTTTGGGAATTATTATTGATGAAAATGTTTCAGAGAAATATGGTGTACGATCAGGGTCAAAACTACAGATGTAGGTGCACCTATAAAAAAGTGTAGGTTTTCTATATATATAGGTGCACCTACAATTTTACAGGTGAACCTATAAATATGGGTGTACCTGCATTGTTAATGCACACGGTCAAAAGTCTCGTTCAAGCAAATTCCTTTTTACAGACATTGTAGTTACGGGGTTAAATTAAAAAATTCTTCAATATTTTATCACAACAATATACTATTCTACAATTGCAAAATAATATAATAACAATGCTTAATAATTATTTTAAACTTGTTTTATAAAATATAATCTTATCATGAAGATATAAACTACTTTTTAAAATGTAATTATTACCACAGACATATTAATAAAGGTCTGTGTTATTACTTAATTTCCATAACCAGAAAATACACTAATACACCCGTGGTACGATTCACCCTAACGAACCGAAACGGAGAGATGAAACACCGGAACGGACCAGTGTCGCGTGGTAACACGCCCTACTGATAGTCCACGCGTGTGAATTTAACGTGGCGTTGTGGGATTCACACGTAGCAGTGGTAATCACACGTTTAAATGAAAAAGTATCTACAACCACAGACTAATAACAAATATCTGTGTTATAACTTATGAAAATCGTTTTCTTGCAAAAGAAATTCACTCCATATCGAACAAATGGCATATAACGAACAATTATATGCATACCTTATTTCGAAAAATGCTATGATAAATGAGAAATAAGCTTTTTAACGACTCGATCGATCACTATCAACGGATTTTTTTTTTAAGACGAGCCGTGTATTTGTTTACACGTTCTGCTGAAATATTATCTATAATTCATAAAAATCGTTTCTTTCTACATAAAATTATCCACTTGCTAGGGAAGACATATAATCCAATTGTACGTCGATTAATACTATATTAGATGAGAAATAACCTATTTTGTAAAGACATCGTATTGTTACTAAGTGTGTTTGTGTACACTGATTATACGCATTCGTTTTAAAAAACAAAAGTTTGTTACTTTTTTATCCGTTGGAAGAATATCATTATGTTGCATCAAACAAATGTATAGATTATTCAAGTAGAAATACGATTGTTTTCGTATACCTTTATTTTAATTTCTTATTTGAGTAGTGTTGAATAGTGTGAGAATAAGGTAAGTGTCTTAACTCTTACTGCATTATAGAAAACAATATCTACACATAGTACACACGATTTTTAATTATTTATTTTTTAATTAAAAGTGTACAATCATAGATCGATCATAAATTCTACTTTCTTTTTTTTTCAACTTCAAAGTTGAAGTTGAAGTAAATTCTACTAGTTTCCAACTATTCCTAAAAAATCTCACGCACTTTTTGTTTCTTCGTATTTGACTATTTGTACTTATTAACACTCTATTCATGAACACTTACAAAACACATCTAGCAGTTGAACTAATATAAAAAATGGTAAGTGGACAAATGCATAGTGTAAACCTAGCTAAACATCACTTTTATTACGTTTAATTGATCAGTTATTGCCGCCAGAGCCGATATTGGGGTAATAAAAGTGCCTGCTTTTTCACAAGAACGGCACATTCTATCCGCAAATGTCCAATCAAGCATGATTAATTACAGGATAATTATACTATTTAGAAATTTAACATGACGAAAACTTTATTTTATCGACAATTAAAACATAGATAGATAGACAGACAGACAGACAGACAGACAGACAGATACTTTTATTGACTTAAACTATTACAGTTTTTCAACATACATTTATAGAGAGTTAGTAACATCTGCTATTAAGGGATTTATAGTTTATTTTCAAATTTCAAATAGGCTAACCGCCCATGAGGATATACATACACATATACATATATGGCTGACAGTCAAACTCAGTCTTCAAATTAAACAACAAATAATTATAATATACATGTATAATGAACTTCTTCATTGTATGTACATGTGTATAAATCCCTTAATAGCATATTTTTTTACGCGTATAGTTTAGATGTCTAACAAATATTAAATATACTATTTAAAATAATATACGAACAGTTACTGTCAACTGTTAACCTAGACAAAAAATGGTCAACATGACCTGCTCGAACTCCGCCGTGAGGGTGTGACGGAAGATATAGAAATAGATAATTGAGACGGCAACCTCGTTGGGAGATGAGATGATTTATACAATAACCATCGAGCCCGAGTTAACTACATGTGATAATACGGCTCTTTGGTATTTAAATAATTGCAGTCACTCAAACATTTAGATAATACAAACAATGTGATTGGTTAAAGGAGTTGTCGAAGCACATAGCGTACATAATGCCCGGCATTATGCGCTATGTGCTTGGACAACTAACAGTTCATACCCCAATGAACGCACAAAAAAGACAATAAACCCTTAATTATATCTCAAGTTCGTATCCTAACGTGTATGGACGGATAGAAAGCAAATCAGACGATACGATGCCATATATCATATTTAAAAAAAAAAGAAAGAGAAAAAAGAAAAGAAAAATAAGGGAAGTGTATCAATTTGTAAGTAACGCATGTAACAACGCTAAAGGTAACAATTCCGCTAAAGGTAACAACCGCCAATAAAAGTAACATTTCCAACGTTAAAGGTAACAACCTCCGCTAAAGGTAACAATCACCTCTTCCGCTAATGGTAACAACGCTAACGCTAAAGGTAACAACTTTTCATGTTAAAGCTAAAGGTAACAACTGTCTGCGCTAAAGGTAACAACGTTTTTCAACATTGCAGTTTCAATGAAAATTGAGTAAACAGGTTCTAGTTAGTTACTGAGGCACTTGATTCGCTTCCAACCGATGCGACCCGTCTCGGCGATGTGAGAGAGTGTGGAATGGAATGGAATGAATGGAGTTTTACGGCACGTCGACACATAAATAGGTAATATTGTGTGCAGAAACAGATGAATCATGAAGGAATCAAGTAGTAATTAAAAATAATGTAAACGTATAAAGATAAAACTATCTACAAATAAGGGATGATACAATAGCAATATAAACTATGTATATATGTAAATCAACAAATGCCCGCCAACGGGCTTGTAAACAAGTTAATATATATAGGAAAATATTATATTGATTTATAAAGTCTGATTTTTTAAGGAAATCTAAAACAATACTAAAATATATAGTATCAAATAACTGAGAGTGTGGTGGTCTCCCACTCGGACACATGGAATTGCCTCACTTTACTGCAGTTTCGAATCCCACTGGGAGCTCGGCTTGTCAAATAAGAAAGTGTCGATTATTATGGACGGCGGGAGATATAAGGTACTGGTTCTTCCCAAGAAACATGGGGTGGTCTGCCTCAAACACAAAAAATCAAGTCATATATGGCATAGCATGTGCTAAAATGACGTAAAACACCATTCAAACCAAAAAATCCACTTACATCAAGACCGTGCCAAATTAAAGCTGTCATTTGCGCCGTCAAGAGTGATTTTTATAACTCGGAAATTTCCGCTGTATATATATTGTGTGTAACATGCTGTTGTTAATCGTATGGTGGCATATACTGCCTTCGAGATAATTTAGTCGTTTACGTTTTCGTAAACCAGTCTACTGAACGGTAGCATGTAATCATTATTATTATATGTATATTAGCAACAAGACATTCACAAGCCTCTATAGCGCAGTTGATTGAGGTGTTGTGTTAGTGCCGAGGAAGGTAGGGTTCAAGCCTGCTGATTTCCTTGTTTTTCTAATTTTCATTATTATGGTTTTCATTATTGCTAATGGTAAGGTAGCAACAGTTCCTTTACCTTTTTCACTTTGATAACACAATCTTATAATTATACATGGTAACAGTGAACAATTTATATGTGTTGCACACGTTAACGCACACGTATCCCTTACATGTTAACAATTGTATTCTGTGATGATGTGTACTTCTAGCACGTCGTGTTACAAGGGTGAATTGTAATCAATATGTAAGGCATGTCAAGGTATTTGAACAGAAAGAAGCGAGGTCGCTTGGTAGGTAGAACTGATGGTAAAATCGGGAAGAAACAAGAGACCCAAGAGGGCCTATGGACGCTCTACTGGCTAACATGGCTCTTATAACATCAATGAAGCGAGTGACTGCCATTTATGTTTTTTTTGAAAGTTTCGGGCGAAAAACAGCTTTTTGACTAAATCAAGGGCCATAACTAAAGAATCTGGTAAAGTTTGGGAAAGATCAGATGAAAAATGAAGGCCCTACCGTATTAACGAGGCAAAATATAGCATTTTTAACTAAATCAAGAGCCATAACTCGTCTGTTACTGGTCCGACTGGTCCAACATAGAGCAAAAAAAAAATCAAAAAAATAATAATCATTTAAAAAAAATAATAATAATAATAAAAATAAAAAAAATCAATAAAAAAAAAAAATTAATAATATAAAAAAAGAAAGTCATAAAATCTGGTAAAGTTTGGGAAAGATCAGATGCAAAATGAAGGCCCTATCGTATGATGAGGCAAATTATAGCATTTTTAACAAAATCAAGGGCCATAACTCCGCTGTTACTGGTCCGATCTAGCTGGTTTTCGAACTTGATCGAGTTTTCATTGACATTAACAATCTGATAAAGTTTGGTAAGATCGGATGAAAAATGAAGGCCCTATCGTCTTAACCAGGCAAAATATAGCATTTTGAACTAAATCAAGGGCTATAACTCCGCTGTAACTGGTCTAATATGAATTGTTTTCGAACTTGTCCGAGCTTTTATTGATATTAACAATCTGATAAAGTTTGGTAAAGATCGGATGAACAATGAAGCCCCTATCGTGTTAACGAGGCAAAATATAGCATTTTGAACTAAATCAAGTGCCATAACTCCGCTTATTCTGGTCCGATTGGCTGATTTTCGAACTTGTCCGAGCTTTCATTGATATTAACAATGTGGTAAAGTTTGGTAAAGATAGGATGAACAGTGAAGGCCCTATCGTCTTAACGAGGCAAAATATAGCATTTTGAACTAAATCAAGGGCCAGAACTCCGCTGTTACTGGTTCGATATAAATCGTTTTCGAACTTGTCTGAGCTTTTATTGATATTAACAATTTGATAAAGTTTGGTAAAGATCGGATGAACAATGAAGCCCCTATCGTGTTAACGAGGCAAACTATAGCATTTTTAACTAAATCAGTAATAACTCCGCTGTTACTGGTCCGTTATGGCTGGTGTTCGATCTTTTTCGAGCTTTCAACGACATTAACAATATGATAAAGTTTGGTAAAGATCGGATGAACAATGAAGCCCCTATCGTCTTAACGAGGCAAAATATAGCATTTTTAACTAAATCAAGGGCCATAACTCCGCTGGTACTAGTCCGATACGGCTGGTTTTCGAACTTGTCTGAGCTTTCATTGATATTAACAACCTGTTAAAGTTTGGTAAAGATCGGAAGAAAAAAAATCAAGCCCCTATCGTCTTAACGAGACAAAAGTTAACGACGGACGACGGACGGACAACTCGCCATCCCATAAGCTCTGCTGGTCCTTGGCCAGTACAGCTAAAAATGGTCGTGGCGTGTTTATTTCTCCGTAACAACATTTATTTTTTTCAGTATTGTTTTAATACCTGTGACTTGATATATTATTATGTTAACTTCTTGTCTCTCGGCAGCTATTTTACGCTTGCGTAAAACATTGCTTGTTAAGTCGACTTATAAGGGCTTAAAAATAATCTCGACGGCAGTTATATGCCACCATATAATCGAACATGGTACATGGCTACACTAGAACTTTTCTTTCGGACAAAACGACTAAAACAACACATAACATACCAACTATTATCCATTCAACGTTTCATTATTGGTAGAATACGCGTTTGGCTCAAGCTGCTGAGAAAACTTAAAACGTAAATTTTTGCAATTTCTTTACATTAAATACAGTACTAACATTGCAAAATGTTCAAAGCGGAACTTTAACATTTATGAATTTCGTGTTACAAAGTGTACTGTGATTAAAACATTTACAACATCAAAGTTTTGTCCTTTCTTTAACTATCTGCAACCTTCTTTTCTTCTTCTTTTTTTTTTTAACCAACATCTTTGAATTAGGTTGCGTTTATTTTTTTCCTTTAGTATATATACATATATACGGATCATTCGAGTAAAATACATGACAGCGTTATGGTTCTTGTTATATATCATTGTGTAATGATAACGAACATGTGTGCCAAGTTTCAAAGCTTTCCGCCAATTCATTTTTGAGAAATGAGGGAAAACCTAAAACTTAACCAAAAACTTTAACCAAAGTCAAACCGTGTAGACGGACATACGGAAATCGCCAAACTATCAGCCTGGAATTGCTACGCAATCCGGCTACAAATAAAACAAATAAATGCGACGCAGGCAATGATATTTATAATAACGGGTCAAATTGGGTATTCCATATAAAATATATTTTAGAGATTTTCCTATGAGTTCTTTATACAAACTCTGGTTTGGTGCCATATTCCTTCGTATATACTTGTATATACAACTGAACATCTGTCAAATAACAAACACGCCAGTTGGTCAATAAATACATCTGGTGTTATGCCACTACTACTACTAATTGCATTTGCCTGTTTTAATCATATTTATTAAAGTAATATACTGATATATAGATACAAAAACTTAATATCAAATTGTCGCATTGTCTAGAACACCTGTCCATCTGCGAAATGTACTAAAACAATCATTTACACAGCCCGTTTGAGAATAAATTACCAGTTTATGGTATTTCTAGTAATGACATTAGCATATTTGAATGATACTTAATAAATAGTGGATATTAATATACATTTTATAGAAAATGAGGAGACAAACGTTTCATCACGTATAGGCTACTTGCACTTTCAACATTCTTTCTTGCTTTTATTTAGAGGTTAATATACGGCCGTGGTGTGCCTTTTGTCGATAATGGCACACACGGCCGTATATTGACCTTTTTATTACATACGTTAAGATAAAATGGAGAAAAAGAAAAAAGAAGAAAGAGAACAGGATCATTTGATGACGTCTTTATGTTTCTTGATGACGTCAACGTCTTCGCGATATGATGTCAACGTCTTCGCGATATGACGTTGACGTTATCGCGTGAAGAGTCTGTTACTGCTGTGCCGATTTTTACCTTTTTACCACGGCCGTATATTTACCTTTTTTATTACATACCTTACTATAAATTGAAAAAATGAAAAAGAACAACAGGAGCATTGTTAAACCAAGTTTACTGTATTCAGAATCGTACTGAACAACCATAGCAGTTGCAGCTAAAGAGAAAACCAATCTATGGTACACTATATTCACCGGGCAATGGAAATTACAGTTGACGAACAACGACTTGGGGCTTATTTTGCTCTCTTGGACAGATAATGAGCCATCGGAATTGTGAATGATTGGCAAATTCACAACTTGGGACCCTCAATTTCAGGGTTTTCATAATTTGTAATGGCCTGCAAGGCTGCAATGCCGTTTCAAGTTCCTGGGAATAACACACTAATTTGTCGTCTGACAAACTGTTATCATCTTTGACATAACTGTCATCAATGGATGACCCGTTGTTAACGTGACTTGTAGACGCTAAGTGGCTGTGTTTTGAATTATCACCAGCTCCAGAGCAGAGACTTTGTGCAGTATTGTTGACATTTCTTGCTGCTTACGTGTTATAGTGATTTAAACTCAGCAGGTTTTTATGCCCCGACAATTGTGCTACATCGGTAGGTGCGACATTGGCCGCCATCAACTTTGTTATGGTTGTTTTCCGTCCAGAGTGATTAGTATGCCTTCCGGAGAGTCCAGCCTTCTCACTATTTTTCCGATTTTGTTCTTCCCCCACTGGACCGTTTATGAACCACGCCGCACCATCTTTACCCCTTTTTGCCATAATTAGGGTTGACAGCAGCATAAAACCTTGATCCGGTTTGCGCATTTCCTCTGATCTTTTTTCAGCGTAAAGTTTATACAGTCTAACAGGACAAAACTCGTCATCTGAAAATATTAAAATGTTGCTCTAGCTGCTTACTTAGACATAGGTATTAGAGACTTGAAGGAGACAGTCATAGTTCTTTGGTAAATTTAAATATGGCAGGAAAGCATATTTTATCTGTCTGTTTCTGAAACCTCTCGTAGAATGGTCATACCTCTGTAATGATCGATTTTCTCTTGAATATAAAAAAGAGAGTACTTTTGATATCAGAATTAAAGATATATATATATTTTTTTTTTTACTTTTAAATGTACAATACCTGGTTGTTCAAACATCTTTGGAAGGAAGGCACGGGTGTCGCTTGAAATGCCATTTCTAGTTTTGATACATCTCTCTGTGAATGCCAGGTATTCCACCCTTGTTGATGTTCGACACAGCTCAATGTCTCCCCACAGCATCGAAGTATGTTCTTGGAGACCCCGAAATCCGAAATGTGTGTATTATTTAGCCACACTGCGTTAGACAAAGCCTCTGGATTATCTGAAATAAGGGAATAAAGCTAAGTGTATTGTGTGGCAAATATGCTAGTACTACGATTCATGAGTAATCAAATACATCTTCACATAAGGTCATGTTTGTAAAAATAATTTTGTCATCGAGTTTGTGACGTAGGAATCGGTATTAAGAAAATATATAAACATTGATTTTGACAGTGGAAAAGGAATGTGTAATATTTGTGGATATCTTAGATTTTGCTGTTTGTAAAACCAATACAAATATAAATCACGTAGATACATACGTACCACTACCAAGGAGACATTTCCTGCGCAAAATATCGAACTCGTCATCTGTGATAGGATCTGCTCTATTCTTTTTGTTTCCATAGCCTTCTCCTTTCAGTAGTTTTCTCTTGCTATCCATCACATCTCTGGAGTGTTTGAAGTCTGGATCTGTCATAATGTTACTACCGTATTTGTTATCTATCAGCTTTAAATCCCCTTGACAGTGTCTGGCTCGTATTCACCATTGTCCGTTTTTCGTATGTTAATAAACATTCTCGCCAACAAAACGTTCATTTCCTTGGGAGGGATTTCAATTATGTCACGTTCTTCTCCGACACTTTGCAGCCATTCTCTCGCCCTTTTCAAATCTGATTTAGTTTTTGATTTTTCATTCTGTTTACAAAGTCATATGTGTCCTCTTCTTGCCTTTGTTTACTTATCATTCCGTCTATATGAAGTAAACTATCTACAAGCGTTTTTAATGTCCGCTCCGCAGCCATTTTAACGCTCCACTCGAGTCTTTGTGTTTTTTGATGACGTCAACGTCTTCGCGATATGACGTTAACGTCTTCGCGTGCGGATACTCTGTTACTACTGTGCCAATTTTCCATAATCTATAATGGCTTATATTAACGTACCATAGTAAAACACTCTTATATTAACGTATCACAGTAAAACACTCTTATATTAACGTACCATAGCTGAACACTCTTATATTAACGTACCATAGCTGAACACTCTTATATTAACGTACCATAGTAAAACACTCTTATATTAACGTATCACAGTAAAACACTCTTATATTAACGCACCATAGCTGAACACTCTTATATTAACGTACCGTAGTAAAACACCCTTATATTAACGTACCATACTTGAACACGCTTATATTAACGTACCATACTTGAACACTATTTTATTAACGTTCCATAGATGAACACTCTTTTATTAACGTACCATAGTTGAACACTGTTATATTAACGTACCATAGCTGAACATTCTTATATTAACGTACGATAGTTTAATCACAAAGCATGCTGATTTTAAGTGTATAGTAACGTAGAGAATTAGTGTCCACCGCCAAAGGGCCATAACTCCAGCATGATAGGTGTGATCTGGCTGATTTTTGAACTTGGTCAAGATATTATGCCCGTAAAAAATGATTACAAGTTTCATCAAGATTGGATTATAAACTTATAAGTTATTGAGCAGAAACCGCAAAAATCTTCAATTTTTAAAACGCCAAGGACCATAACTCTGGCATGATATGTGCGATCTGGTTGGTTATCAGATTTGGCTGAGATATTAAGTCCATAAACATTAACGCCAGTTTCATCAATATTGGATTATAAATGTTAAGGTTATTGAGCAGAAACTGAAAACAAATCTTCAGTTATAACACATCCAAGAGCCATAACTCCAGCATGATAGGTATGATCAGGCTGGTTATCGAAACCGACCGAGATATTATGGCCATAAACATTTTCCCCATGTTTCATCATGAGTGGATTATAAATATTAAAGTTTCTGAGCGGAAACCACAAACATTATATATTTTTTTAAAATTAAATGACCATAACTCCGGCATGATCTAAGGAATCTGACTGATTATCATAATTGGCCGTGATATTATGACCATAAACACTAACCCCACGTTTCATCCAGATTGGATCATAAATGTTAAAGTTATTTAGAGGAAACTGCAAAAATCTTCAGTTATAACAAATCCAAGGGCCATAATTCCAGCATGATTGGTGCGATCTGGCTGGTTATCGAACATGGTTGAGATGTTATTGCCATAAACATTGTTCCCATATTTTATCATGGGTGGAATATAAATGTAAAAGTTACAGAGCGGTAACCCCAAATATCATCATTTGTTTTAAAAATCAAAGGAGCATAACTCTGGCATGATATATGCAATCTGACCCTTTATCGAACCTGGCTGAGATAATATGCTGATACATACTGCCCCCCATGTATCATCAAGATTGGGTTATCAATGTTAATGTAATTAAGCGGAAATCCAAGGGTCATAACTCCGGAAAGATACGTGCGATCTGACTGGTTATCGAACCTGGCTGACATATTTTGCCCATAAACATTGTACTGAAGTTTCATCAAGATTGGATTATAAATGTTCAAGTTATTGAGCGGAATCCGCAAAACTCTTCAAAAATCCAAGGCCATAACTCCGGCATTATAAGTGCGATCTGACTGGTTATCAAACTTGACCTAGATATTATGCCCATAAATATTGTCATTAAGGTTCATCAAAATCGGATTATAAATACTAAAGATATTGATCGGAAAAGAAAGCCGATTTTGAAAAATCCAAGGGCCATAACTGTGGCATTATAATAATATACTTATGTGCGATCTGGCTGGTTATCGAACTTGTCCTAGAAAGTATGGCCATACACATTTTCCTAACGTTTCATCAAGATCGGATTATAAATATTAAAGTTATTTGTCGGAAACGAATTTGGCGATTGAACGAGGGAATGACGGAACAACGGAAATGCAAATTCCTTCGCCTTTGGCGGTGAAGACTAAGAGTCATCAGTAACACCAATGCTGACGTGTTTATGTTATATTTGTTTATAAGTCCATGATTGAATGAAATTGTTCTTGGATTTCCTAGGCAAGCCTTGTACTAAAGGAGAAAAGAAACGAAACTCGGCAATTTCCGCTATATAATGTATTTACTGCACACTTAATTCCATGTAATATTCCATGGAAATCCCAGTATATTTTATAGTAAAAAAAGGTCGCAACTAGTTTGAGAAAGGATAAAACGGTGAACGTTTGAGCCATATTAGCACTGTTTTTAATGTAAAGAGATTGAACAATAGTCCGTCCTAAGTTTTCTTACCTGCATAAAGGGACAACATTCCCTACCCTGGTAGGGAGAGATTGGAGGTGTATCTTTTCAATTACAACAGCTATACAGACCTGTCAGTAACAGTGAATGACTCTAACAGGAAAATATACTTAATAAAATCAGCTAGGAGTAACGTTTTTCAATCTATTGACTCCAAACTACTAGTATATAATTTCTGTTTATTTTATTGGACCACATACGAAGTTGCTCGGGGAGCATCCCCATCTAAATGGGGATAATTAACAATATCAAAATTAAAATCATATCTCTTGTCATATAGTTTGCTAATTAGTTCACCATCCATCTTGTCTTGTCTTACCTTTAAGGGTTTGTTATCGTGTTGCTCTGGCTTCTGCCAAGTCATTGACTCTGATTTGTGGTTTTCTATGCTTTTTACTTTTTATATTCGTATATACATGATCATTTATGTTTTATACTTATATTGCCTAATAATGCTGCATTGTTTGTTAGGGAATATAACCTGGCAGGGGTATCTTTATTTACACTGTCCCGTTTTATTTGGATGACAATAAGATACGAGTGAGGTTTGGTCATTCTAGAACCTGGTTTAAACCCCTAGCGGCCCTTTTTGACACTGATTTGGACCATATTGTCCGCTGGCCGTTCCAAGTCGATAACCCTGTCTCCACCAATCTTTGTGTTGTGTATTTTCGTTTTCATTGTGTATTTAGTTTGCTCTTTGTGGTGCAGTGCGGACCTGTGGTGCAGTGCGGACCAGTGGTGCAGTGTGGACCTGTGGTGCAGTGCGGACCTGTGGTGCAGTGTGGACATGTGGTGCAGTGCGGACCTGTGGTGCAGTGTGGACCTGTGGTGCAGTGTGGACTTGTGGTGCAGTGTGGACCTGTGCAAATGTCAATAGTAGTAGTAGTATAAGTCAGTGTTTTATACATTGTGAAATTGACTTGTTTATAATATGTTCTTAGGCAAGACACTTTCCCTTAGCCCCGTCCGTCGGATGGGGACGTAAACCGGGCGGTCCCGTGTATCGGTCTGTCCTCCGAGCACGTTGAAGAACCATAGGAATCTATTCGATAATAAGAGTAGGGCAGGTTCCCGGATTCCTATGTATCCTTCCCCTCTCTCTGGGGCGGCTCTAAATAACCTATACTGTGTTGATGAGCCGTTAAACAACATTCAATTTAATTATAATATGACAGGTGCTCCATCGGTATTACATCGAACATATATGTTATAAATTGTCCAAAATGAATGAATGAATGGTGTTTTACGACACGTCGACACATAAATAGGTCATATCGTGCGCAAAAACTGACGAAAGATGAAGAAATTAAGTAGTAATTAAAAATTAATGTAAATATATAAAGATAAAACTATTAAAAATAAGGGATATGGTAGTAATATAAACTATGTAAATCAAGAAATGCCCGTCAACGGGTATATAAACAGGTAAATATATATAAGAACACATTATAATGACTTATATAGCCTGATTTCTTTTTGGAAATCTAAAACAAGACTAAAATCTATAGTTTCAAATAACTTTTTTCATAGTATTAACATTGTAGTACCTTTGACGCATAGGATCAAAGTCTACACATTCCAACAATATGTGTTTGACCGTTAACGGTGCAAAGCAGGGTATACATTCTGGTAATTGCTCACCTTGTAATAAATATGAATGAGTATAACGTGTATGCCCTATCCTGCACCGGGCTAGGACAACTTCTTCTCCACGAATGGGTCTACTAGAAGAAAGCCATTCTCCAAGTAACGGTTTTATTGGATGGAGTTTATTGACAAATCCCAAGTGGCTTGCCAAGAGTTACGAATAAATGTGTTATTAAATACAACTTATAAAATCGGTATAAGGCAATGTGGCATTAGATATATGTAGCAGCACTATCAGCTCTATTCCTACATGGCTTGGAAGCCAGCAGAAAATAATAACTATCAACTTTAAGAGAATTTACTTTTCTAAAAGTTGAAGCACAACTGGGTTATCATTATCCAGGGCTTGAAGAGATGCAAGGGAATCAGAAGAGATTACAAAATGGTCATCATCAGATTCCTGAATTTAGTTTAAGGCAAAAGAAATATAAAAAGATCGGACAGGGAAAGTAGCATTCAAGGAGGACAGTAAACCACAAAACACAGAAACAAACACGCAAACAGACAAACAAGAAGGCAAAAGCAATAATAAATGCAAACGACATCACAGACACAAAAAGGGTTGACAATAGGGCTACCGCCTTGGAACGGTCAGTGGCAAAGTCGGCCACTGGGGGGTTTAAACCGGTTCTAGGGTGCACCAAACCTCACACTTACCCTACTGTCATCCCATTAAAACAGGACATTGTAAATAAAGAAATCCCCGCCATGATCTAATCTCTAACCAACAAGGCATCATCAATAGGCAATATAAGTAAAACACAAATATGCTCGTGTAAATATAATACAAAAAAACAATAGCATAGAAAGCCACAATGAAGGTACTCAATGACTTTGCAGAAGCCAGAGCAGTAAGAGAATAAACCATTAAGGGCACGACAAGAAAGATCATGGACAAACATCAAACGCCACCGTCCCAATGGGCTTTAGGTAGGCGTCATCATAAGGTCCACAGCCTGTCCGGTCATCGTACAATTAAAGAGGAAAGCATAGTGGCGAACTGTAAAAGGGTCCACCACCAAGCATGCAGTACGTTGCAAAATGATAGGGTCATAACCTCTTTTGATAAACATTTTAACAAGTTTAACAAGTTCAATTGGATATATGTAAACCTAATGCTGCTTTAGTAGCACTATTAGTTCTATCATTACCACGTAAAAGCTGAAGCACAATAGGGTTATCATGTTTCATATTACCCAGTGCTTGAAGAGATGAAAGGGAATCAGAATAGATTACAAAATGGTCATCATCCTGAATATAATTTAAGGCAAGTTCAATTGCTTAAAAACCCCAGTGCCACTGACCGTTCCAAGGCGGTAGCCCTATTGTCAACCCTTTTGTGTTTGTGATGTCGTTTGCATTTATCATTGCTTTTGCCTTCTTTGTACGATGACCGGACAGGCTATGGAACCTATGATGACGCCAACCTAAAGCCCATTGGGAGGGTGGCGTTTGATGTTTGTCTATGATCTTTCTTGTCGTCCCCTTAATGGTTTATTCGCTTGTTGCTCTGGCTTCTGTCAAGTCAATGAATACTTTCATTGTGGCTTTCTAGGCTATTGTTTTTTTCTGTTTTATATTTACACAAGCATATTTGTGTTTTACTTATATTGCCTATTGATGCTGCTTTGTTGGTTAGAGATTAGATCATGGCGGGGATTTCTTTATTTACACTGTCCTGTTATAATGGGATGACAGTAGGGTAAGTGTGAGGTTTGGTGCACCCTAGAACCGGTTTAAACCCCCAGTGGCCTACTTTGCCACTGACCGTTCCAAGGCGGTAGCCCTATTGTCAACCCTTTTGTATTTGTGATGTCGTTTGCTTTTATTATTACTTTTGCCTTCTTGTTTGTCTGTTTGCATGTTTGTTTCTGTGCTTTGTGGTTGACTGTCCTCCTTGAATGCTACTTTCCCTGTCCGATCTTTTTATATTTCTTAAGTTCAGCTGAAAAGATAGAGGCCTTGTCAGGCAGGCGGCTCTTTATGCTGTGTTTATGAACAACAGCTGCTGCAGCTACCTTATCTCCATCTTTAGAACCATCTGTGTATATATGTTGAAATTTACTGTATTTCGATATAATTTCATTACATTTGCTTTGAAAGACAGTAGGGTCTATACTGGATTTGTAATTAATACAAAGATCAAAAATAATTGTTGGAGTTTCCAAAGTCCACGGTGGAATTTGTGATACTTTGTACTTGGCAATCAAATTTAGGTCCATTTCAGTGTCTCTTAATTTTGGTTTAATACGAAGACCAAATGGTCGAATGGCCTTCGGTTTCCGATCAAAAAGAGGTTCTTAACTAGGATTTAAAACAGTATCAAAAGTTGGGTTTGAAGGGTTAGATTTTAATTTAATGGCATATTGAAGGGCTAATGTGTCCCGTCTATGAGACTGTGATTGTTCATTAGCTTCAACATATAGGCTTTCGGCTGGTGATGTACGAAATGCACCTAAGGCGAGTCGTAATCCTTGATTATGTAAAGGATCGAGCATCTGAAAGTATGACTTGCTAGTCGATCCATATACTATTGAGCCGTAGTCCAGCTTGGATCTGATAAGGGATCTATAAAAAAAGAGTATGATAATGGACCTTTGGAAACGGCCGAGCACGACACATACGACATATTGCAGTCTCGGTTTGATTGAGACTGTCCATGAGTGGTAGTGAAATATGCTAGCTACCGCTCGCGCCCTCTAGCCCCGGGTTGAGCAGAACTCAATATAAAGTTGTAAAAGTACTTTACGATCTGCTCCCCAATTAGTGTTTAATACGAAGACCGAATGGTCCAATGGCCTTCGGTTTTCGATCAAAAAGAGGTTCATAAATTGTCCAGACCCAGTGTCCAATGTCTATAACATTAAATAGGAAAACCTCTAAAAGTAATTTTCCTCCGAACCTGCTAGGCTACTGGCATTTCTTTGCATGAAAAACTCTCTCTCCCACCATTTCTCTCTCTATCTCTATTATTTTCGAGGCGAGTACAAACCTCATTTGTGAACTTAAATCATTTCGTTTTCATTTTGGTTATTGATTAGTGTCATTTAATTATTGTGAAAAAAACAAAACGTTTTGAATAAGCGATATAAAAGTGCGACATTAGTTTAAAAGTTGCATTTTAAAACTATTAAACTATACAAATGAGGCTTGTCTTTGAAGTCCTAGAGTATATGTTAAATATCTGTTATTGCTTCGGAATTATGATATTTTTATATATGTTCATATGATATTTTTCTTTTCGGCTCAGTGCATAGCGGACCACTTCTTATTAATGCGAACCGGGTTCGAATCCCGGACTGGGAAGTATGTACGATGGTACGATGGCTACCAAATCGGACAGGTGGAGTGTTCTCCCGGTCCTCCGATTTCCTGACGGCTTATTGTTAAACATATCATGCAGACGTAAAAAAGATTTTATTATTGTATTGATATACTAATAATACACAATTAATTTCTATGATAGCATCAGTCATTAATAATGAATCTGCCGCACCTGGTATCCAGTTCCTATATAAATATAAAAAAAATCAAGTAACGTCAAATCTGTCCAGCGTCCATATAGGTAAGTAAACTTTAAGTTCTGTATTTATAAAATATTGTCTTAATAATGTCCGCCTGTTAGCTTTCATAGAGAGAGAATGACTTCAAATTCTGACAATTCAACCACAAATGTAACTCTGTTCAACGCCGATCGAGGATATTACTTGGAATTCTATAAAATTAGTCTTAAATAACGTAATAGTTCGACTAAAGTCATTCTGTATCTTCACAGCCCATAGAGGACATTACATTGTATTCTGTCTTTAATAAATACTGTCTTAATATGAAGTAACAATTCATACAACTAAAGTCATTCTGTACCTTCACAGCCCATAGAGGATATTACATTGTATTCTGTATTTATTATACTCACGATTTCACAAAGTGAAGTGTCACGTTTTCCCCAACGTCCCGCCTTGTCGCGTCCCATCACACATTTTTGTCCCGTCACGTAACACATTTTTAATACTTGCATATCTCGAACACTTTTGCATGGACTGTTCCCAAACGTCATATACTCATAACAACTGATTATCTTATGCCCCTCTATATCACCCATCATTGATTCCCTAATTTATTAAAGAATTGTGGCCCTTTGTTTGACTTAGAATGTTCCACTTTAATAGTGTATGAAGACCTGTTAACATATTTTTTCTCAAACATTTTCGAATTGATTGTTCCCAAACGTCATATACACATACCAACTGATGACCTTATGACCCTGTACATCACCCATCAATAATGCCTAATTTATTATAGAATTATGGCCATTTATTTCACTGTTATATTTATTTGACTATATATTTTCCACTCTAATATTGTATAATGACACATTTTTTCTCAAACATTTTCGGAATTCCTCTTAAATAAGCTTCTGTAGCTCTCAAACCTCTTGTGGCTTCCAAGCTAAGAGTCCTTCAACTATATCCTCAACAACTCCTACACCTACTGCATCTACTTAATCTATTTCGAATGATGAATGAATGGTGTTTTACGGCACGTCGACACATAAATAGGTCATATTGTGAGCAAAAACTGACGAAAGATGAAGAAATTAAGTAGTAATTAAAAATTAATGTAAATATATAAAGATAAAACTATTAAAAAATAAGGGATGATATAGTAGTAATAAAAACTATATATTTTAATCAACAAATTCCCGTCAACGTCAGCATAAAGAGCCGCCTGCCTGACAAGGCCTCTATCTTTTCAGCCGAACGTAAGGCAATTGAACTTGCCTTAAACTATATTCAGGAATCTGATGATGTCCATTTTGTAATTATTTTCTGCTGGCTTCCAAGCCATGTAGGAATACGTGGTAATGATAGAGCTGATAGTGCTGCTACATATATCTAATGCCACATTGCCTTATACCGATTTTAAAAGTTGTATTAACACATAAATTCATAGCTCTTGGCAAGCCGCTTGGGATTTGTCAGTTAACAATAAACTCCATTCAATTAAACCGCTACTGGAGAATGGCGTTCTTCTAGTAGGCCCATTCGTCGGGAAGAAGTAGTCCTAGCCCGGTGCAGGATAGGGCATACACAATACACTTATTCATATTTATTACAAGGTGAGCAATACCCTGCTTTGCACCGTTAACGGTTAATCACATCTTGTTGGAATGTGTAGACTTTGATCCTATGCGTCAAAGGTACTACAATGTTAATACTATGAAAGAGTTATTTGAAACTATAGATTTTAGTCTTGTTTTAGATTTCCTGAAAGAAATCAGACTATATAAATCATTATAATATATATCACAAACACAAAAGGGTTGACAAAAGGACTACCGCCTTGGAACGGTCAGTGGCAAAGAAGGCCACTGGGGGTTTAAACCGGTTCTAGGGTGCTAACAGTGATTTACAGTTACCTATAGGCATTCTCTCCCTCTCCCCTACCCACCGCAAATACAATAGGCTCGAAATACTTTCTTAATCGTGTTTGGTGACTATAAAATTTCTTATTTCATACTCCCGTTTAATTATTTGTTTAAAATGGCCATAAACGATAAAATGTTAAAAGAAAAAGTCGCTGGTCAAATGTAATTATTTTCACCTATATTTGTTTTGATATATTACAATTCTGTTAACATTTGACATGTTTTCGGAAATCGATAACAACTAAAATATTTAAATGTTCTTCACGCGAAAATGCAACTACATTCAAGGAGACATTTACAATCAAGCAAACATCCCATTATTTGCTCTTTGGTGGTGATCTTTTCAGAAATTATTGGTAAGGCAGTCGAACGGCTAGACAGGCATTTGTTGATTTACATAAATATACACAGTTTATATTAATACCATATCATCCCTTATTTGTAAATATTTTGATACATTTACATTATATTTTTAATTACTACTTCATTTCTTCATGTTTCATCATGTTTTGCGCAAAATATTACCAATTTATGTGTTGACGTGTCGTAAACCAGCACTCATTCATTAATTCAGTCGAACGGCCAGTCGAACGGCCAGTCGAACAAATAAAATGGCCGATAAGGCATATATAAACACCTGAAATATGTGACATTCATCATTTCCAGGTGATTACAAAGAATTGCATGACAGAAGACCTTTTCTACCAACGTCCTTGATATATCCAGCTGTTATACCCTTCAGGTAAAACTACATTTAGTTTATAATTTAGTATACGTTGTAGATTAGTTGTAGATTTATAAACAAGTAATCCAATATACATTTATTATTATTTTTCTTTAGCTCACTGTGGCACGGCGTCCCACTCAACTTCGTGTTGATCGCCTAAGCTGTGTATACCAGCCTATATACTTTACATATCTTCTCCTACCTCTACCATATTTTGGCATGCATCACTTATAGTAATATCTATAGGGCTACAACAAGAATTTTCGTTTATATATTCCTTGCTTTAATTCGAACAATATGTTGGGCGATTGTAGGGTTTCAATAAAGATGGGCGGCAGGGCAGGATTATCAAGCGGGGGTTTCCCCCGTCATTTTTTTTCTCACCTTTTTGTGTTATTTCTTTCTCAAGTTTTTATTATATTTTTTTTCAAATTCACCCATATTACAATATGTTATTACATTTCATTCCGGTATACATAATATATCAATATTGAAGGTATGGAGAAAACTGTAACTAATGTTGTTATAACTTGTAGTTCAATCCATTTGCGGATGTTATATATAAATATGTATTATCATATGATGTTCATTCTCTGTAACATAAGTAATACAATATGTTTAAACTAAACTATTAAACCAACATTCTGATAAAAATGTTTCACATCGAATTTAGCATATAGGCTTAATTGTTAGGACTATTTCTTGACCACGCTCAACCAAATGGCGGTATGGGATTTCCAAAAGAATTATCTAGAGGGTTGCTTAAACAATTCTGCCTTCTATACCTCCTATAAAATTCTCGGCTCCTTAGCAACCCAAATCGTGATATCCCATAACATTTGCAATAAAAGCAGATCAATGTTTTGCTGACGCATATGTCAATATCTCTTTAATTACGTGCCCTAGCTGAACCTAATTCTGCCATGGTATTCATATTATAATTATCTAGATTATGTAATTTACGGAGTCTGCTGATCTATTCTCTTAATTGTGTTTGTTGCTAAAAAAGGAATCACCTTTATCAGTATTTATTGTGCAGTGTGGCGGCTGTAACAGGTATCCCCATGCTACAAATAAGTAGTGTTATTTTTTTCTGGTCGTTTGGGATCAATGAGCCAAATATAGGTGACTTTGAAATAGATTACCGCTTAAGCCGGTGCTAGGGGGCATGAAAGGTGTTGCTTCTTACATTACTTCTCATGAACAGACTCAAGAAAACCGAGTCTCCTGCTTTGTTGGCTTCTTGCAATCAGTACTGTTATTCATTCGATCTTTGGAGATCGCTGAGCCCGATACTTATATTTAGTTATCGGTGGTACATTTTCAATTTCTTTTGTTTTCTTACTTAATTTTTGATTCGGTGGTTTCACTACTCCGGCCGATAAACGGCTTTGGGTATTGTTTAACCACTTATAGGATATGTTGTCTGCTTTTTAATTTAGTCTTTTGGCTGTTATTTGTGATACGCAGGCTTCATAACCGCTGCGCCCAACTAAATTCCATTATGTTTATTTCGCTCTTCGGGGCATTTAATTGTATTAGATACTGGGACCATACGCCGTACGACATGGGGAAGCCATGAACCCCATGTCCACCGCCATATGCATGCCATCTTCGGGATGGTTAAAATTTTGTACTATTGATTTTATTAATATTGAGTTCTGCTCAACCCGGGGCTAGAGGGCGTGAGCGGTAGCTAGCATATTTCACTACCGCTCATGAACAGTCTCAATCAAACCAAGACTGCAATATTTCGTATGTGTCGTGCTCGGCCGTTTCCAAAGGTTCATTATCATACTCTTTTTTTAATTGTGTTTGTTGCTCAAAACGGATCACCTTTATCAGTATTCATTAGGCTTAAATGAATCTTGGGGTTCCAGAGATCCCAAATTAACATAGTCTATGAAATGTGCAAAACCTTTGGATAAGGTAGGGTCCAAGCTGTTGCTATTGACCGTGTCTTTTACAATTATAAGTCGTAGCTTCACCGTGTTTGGCCTCCATGTAACCACAACCCCAGCCGAAAATGATCCAAACCATCGAACTGTTTTGTACTGGATTCCTAAATTACATAAAAATCCGCATTATTTCGAATTCTAGTGCCTGCACCACCACACACATCTCCAAACCTTTAACTTCCTGTAAACATTAGTGTGCTAAAACTTATTAAAACTCTGCGATTAATTTATTTTGGTTCTCTTAAAACTTCAGGGGACGTTCTTGACAAAATTTGCAATAAACGTCACGTTTCGTCTTATAAGTACTTATGACTTGACTTCTCTACACTATATACAACCTTACCACATGACCTTATCAACGACAAGCTTATTAAAACTTTCGCTAGATAAAAACTACATTTGTGGCGTATAATAATAAAACTACATTTGTGGCCTATAATAATATTAAAGCGATTTTACTAACGGCAGTTTAGACAATAACACTATGTGGACTTGCCAAGAAGTTTGTGAAGCACTCATTTTCCTATTAGATAATGTTTTCGTCATGTATGGAACTACCGTTTATAGACACATTGTTGGTATCCCTATGGGTATGAACTGTGCACATCTTGTCGCAGATTATTTTTTTATATTGCTATGAAAGAGATTTCATGTTGAGTCTTTCATACGTTACTCAGGCAGATGCAATTGAAGCCTTTAATGACACCTCGGTATTTGGATGACATATTGCACATTGACAATCCTTTCTTAATACTATCTCCCCTAAGGAACTTGAACCCAACAAAGCTAACATTTCTGATACTGTCGCTTCCTTTCTTGATTTACATCTTTCTATTTAAAATGCGAAATAATTAGTAAAATCTAAAAAGTTTATCAAAAGCGGTTATGGCACTTTCATTCTGTAACGTACGGTTGACCCATTTATTGTTAGCCACTATGCTTTATTCTTTGATTTTGCGATTAGGGGACAGATTGTGGACGCTATGATGACGTCTACCTAAATCCTTATAGGACGGTAGTGTTTGATGTTTGTCTTTAATATTGTCTTGTCATACCCTTAACGGATTGTTCTCTTGTGCTCTGGCTTCTGCCAAGTCACTGGGTACTTACTTTGTGGCTTTCTAGGCTTTTATTTGTTTTGTATTATATATACTTGATCATTTATGTGTTTTAATTATATTGCCTATTAATGCTGATTTGTTTGTTAGAGATTATTACTGGCGGGGATATCTTTATTTACACTCTCCCGTTTACTAGGATGACAATAGGGTAAGAGTGAGGTTTGGTGCACTCTAGAACCTGGTTTAACCTCGCAGCGGCTTTTTTGCCACTGACCGTTCCAAGGGGGTAGCCCTGATACTAGATTAATTAACATTAATTAATGAATAATACGTGTATAATTAAACAGGCTCGATATATCACAATAGGAACTAGTTATTAATGTTTTTAATATATTTACAGAATGAAATCAGTTGAATTAACATTCATCGTGCTGGTTGTGCTATTCGTTATGACAGTCACGGTCAATACTGCACCGGGTTATCATCGAGGGGGTCGTAGTGTCGAAGCCTATTCCGACAAGTCGAGTCATGAAAGACGTGAAATTCGGCAAAGGCAGAAGAAGGGCCTAGAAAGCCAGCTACATGGGGTCAACCCAGGTATCCAGATGAAAGTCAGATAAAACCACGTCGGAGCGATACGACGAACGCGGATCATCAGTGAAATATTTCCTAATTGTGTCTAAAAAGTAATGTTTATGGACACGTAAACGTATTTTCAAATCAGAATTTTGAGCGATATTTGTTAGTCAATAATTACACTCTTCAATTTGTTTATGGAGTTTGGTATACTTTAGTTATAAAATCAGCTTTTTAATGCGAAAGTCTGTTGATAAAGTCCTTCTATTGCAGAAAACTTTTTTTTTCTTTGTATTTGAAAAATATAGCAAATATCAGATTTAGTGGTGTTTTTATTTTATTGTCCTTTCATTTCTCTGGAAGTTATATTAGTTTTTAAATTTAGGACATAATAATACATAATCTTCAATGAAAATGCGATTTCTCATAAAATAAATTCATTTTCTGTAGTTTATTAGCTGTGTTTACTAATGCTACGTTCCCACTATCACGATTCGCTGCACGATTGAAATCGTGGTCTTAATCGTGGACTAATCGTGGTAATCCTATCAGATCTTATCAGATCTTGAGGTCAGTCGTGGCAATCGTGTTAATCGTAGAAAATTTTTGAACGGCTCAAAATTTTTCTACGATCAACACGATCAATTGTCAATCGAGATCATCGTATCAGATCGTTTTGCATCGTAACAAAGCGCGACAGATCGCATCTTATCGTGCTTCCAAATCGTGGTGATCGGGATCGATCTTAGACAAGACAAACAACACGCTCTGTTGAGATGTGTTGCGATCTCCCACGATCAGTCACGATCTGTTACGCTCTGTCGGGTCCCATTGCTCAAGACCTGACACGAATGACTCACGAGCAGATAGGAGTTGATACGAGAAGATGCGAGTAAATGCGAGTAGATACGAGTAGTTACGTTTTCACACGAACGCTCACGATCTGTTACGAGGCGATAATGTAAGTATACAGTAATACTGCAAATGCCATGTTGTCATCATCCGCAACTCCTGCCATCATCAATGGTTGATGGTTGTAGTGTTCACTCTGTAAAAGTTCAAGAAACAATGAAGTCCATGGTCAGTCGGGCTGTATATATACCCGTCGGGGTCCAGTCGTAGCTCAAATCGTGATCACCCTCGATCATGATCGTGAAAGACATCGCGACCACAATCGTATCCTATCGTAACGGAGCGCATCGGTTCGTGATGAACGTATCGGAACGTATTTGCACGTACCAGATCGTCCCAATTCGGGGAACCCGATCGTGATGATCGTGTCAGATCGAGACCCAATCATGGACTCGATCGAAACAATCCTATCGGAACGTATGTGATGGTATCTGAAGGGAGATCAGACCGTGACAGATCGTGACACCTGAAATTGACAAATCGTGACCAGATCGCATCCGAGCGCAACAAATAGTATCAGAACGTATCGACTCGCATCAACTCGTATCCAAACCTGACATTTCAGAGAAGTTCCACGATCAGCTACGAATGGCCAATCGTGGCGTTCGTAACGGATCGCACGACAGTGGGAACGTAGCATTAGTATAAAAGTCGAACAGGAAATGCAGCTTTCACAGTGGCAAAAAGGCCGCTGGGGGTTTCAACCAGGTTCTAGGGTGCACCGAATCTCACACTTACCCTACCGTCATCCAAATAAAACGGCACATTGTAAATAACAAATACCCTCCACAAACTATTCTCTAACCAACAAGGCAGCATTAATAGGCAATATAAGTAAAACACAAAGATGCTCGTGTATATATAAATACAAAAAACAATACCCTACAAAGTCACAAACTTTAAGATGGTACTCAATGACTTGGCAGAAGCCAGAGCAACAAGAGAATAAACCATTGAGGGCACGACTATGCCATCACGCGTAACATAACTAACCAATGGAATCACGTTCTTATGTTACGCGTAACATAAGCTTAAGTTACGCGTAACCAGTCAATGTAGCGTAAATGATGCCGTTCTGGCTGCCAGTGTCATAAGATCCTATGTTACGCTTAACCAAAGTTAGGTTACGCGTAACTTAAGCCTTTGTTACGCGTAACTTAAAGAAAACATGTTATTGGCTGCTTAAGTTACGTGTAACATAAGACTATCCCTTCATTGGCTGCTTAAGTTACGCGTAACATAAGAACATCATTTCATTGGTTAGTTATGTTACGCGTAACATAAGACTATCACTTCATTGGCTGCTTAAGTTACGCGTAACATAAGGACATCATTTCATTGGTAAGTTATGTTACGCGTAACTTAAGCTTAGGTTACGCGTAACATAAGCATATTACTTCCTTGACTGCTTAAGTTACGATACGCGTAAGGTAAGAACATCATTTCATTGGCTGCTTAAATGACACACTTAAAGGGATATGCGGCAATCTTTTGTTTTTGTAAAGCTCGTGGCGTCTCGTTAGTTTTTCTACATAAATTTCAATTGTTCAATCATTAATATTAATTATGTGAATATTGTAAAGTAAATTGTTGAAATTGTGTAAAGTAAATTGTTGAAATGGTTTATTAACTGATGATTATATAACACCAATAATATATTCAAACCTATGGTAGAATAACTGAAAACTCAAAATTGCATTTAATTCTATGCAAGACGTAAAATGATATTTGATTAATAAATCGAGAGACTAATGTTATTCCTTGACACAACTTGAAGATTGTCGTGTTTCCTTTTAACACCGGAACAATGGCACGCCACATCCAACAGCAGTAATATAGCTTTGAAAAAAGGGTCTAAAACACGGGCAACCTGGACCAACACAATCACCGATGCAAATGCACAGTGAAATTATCATGGCAAAGTGTAACAGTCAAGGCCTACAATAACGAAGCAGAACTAGTTAGGCAAAAAATAAATCCACGATATGTAGTAGGAACACTACCCATAAGCATAAGTATAAGCAGAGAACGTGTGAAGTAATCGTAGGTAGGTAGAATCTAAGGATAGATACAGTATAAAAAAAGAAAGAGAGAAATATAGAGAAAGACAGACGGAGTAAGCATTACAATAGCACAAGTAGAAAACATACGCAGTTAGTATTATATCAGCCTAACAGTTCATAGCACAGAAACAGAGAACATAGGAAACTTACTTAACTAGTGTAGTATCAGGGCATCATGAAAAGGCAAACAGGACCCATCTGGAAACAGTATAAGGCCAGTATATCAGTAAAGCGCGTAGAATCATAAAACAACATAGTAAACATATACAACTCGTGTAATACCAGTACACCAATACGTAGCATATATATAGCCAGAAAACATAGGGAGAATATATTACTATACTCTCCTTAATCTTACTAGAGTATATCCAATATACCAGTATTAGGAGATTTAGAAAACTTAGGAAACATAAGTAACTAATGAAATGCCAGTATAGCAACATATAAAACAGGTAATATATGCAACTAGAGCATTAACAGTATTATTTATTAAAGAACACATTTCAAATGCTCACAAATCCGTCAACGTCTTATTTCAAGCAAACATATTAACTTTCAAAGGAATCCCGGGCAAGATACACAATATTACAGGAATCTGTCCAATTACCTTTCACAATAAGACCATTATTTTTTAATTATTCGTATCACGAACCATCAAGACAGGGAATTGCTGTAGGAGGAGGGAAAACAACAAAAACTTGGAAACTACAAAATTTTTTTTCGAAAGGACAACAGAATGAAATGTTCGACTAAAATCCGAGAGGAGGTATAAAAAAAGCACAATAAAACAAAATTCGACGGAGGACGGTTCGTAAAACAAATTATCAAAAATAATGGCCCAGTATTCACTTAGTTGTCCCAGAGAGCTTATCTCATATTCTTTTTACAACACCATGTGTACACAATAGAAGGAAAAATATTAGAACAAAAGTAAACTACTTAGGCTGATGTCCTCCTATGTTTTGGTATGTAAATATATTATAGTTATTATGGTAATTTGGGTCAATATATAAGATATCACAGAGAGTAAATGTACGCCGGTCTTTCAATATTCAAAAACGATCATTTTCTAAAGAAGCCTGTGATTTAAAAGACGAAAATTCTTTTTGGAAAGAAAAGCGTAAAAGTAAAACGTTGAAGTCTGGTTTAAGACAACGTATTAGCCTTCATTAGATCATGGCGGGGATTTCTTTATTTACACTGTCCTGTTTTAATGGGATGACAGTAGGGTAAGTGTGAGGTTTGGTGCACCCTAGAACCGGTTTAAACCCCCAGTGGCCTACTTTGACACTGACCGTTCCAAGGCGGTAGCCCTATTGTCAACCCTTTTTGTGTTTGTGATGTCGTTTGCTTTTATTATTGCTTTTGCCTTCTTGTTTGTCTGTTTGCGTGTTTGTTTCTGTGTTTTGTGGTTTACTGTCCTCCTTGAATGCTACTTTCCCTGTCCGATCTTTTTATATTTCTTTTTCATTATTGTCGTGCAGTGCAGAATATGCTTATTAACACATAAACTAAAACAGCTGACGAAGCACTCGGAATAGTTACAACTTAGAAAATTACGCTAACAAATAAACTGAATAAAATTAAACTGTACACACTATGCCGAATAAATATGTGTGTACTAATTACGCTGTATTCCCTACCCGATGCGCCGACGCCAACACAGGAAGTGTGCAAATTCAAATGGTTCATTTATAGCACAGGCAATGTTTATGTAAACACAAGAGTTAACAAGATACTCCAGTATTGCATGGCAATACATGATGTCCCCTACCGGTCAGATGTTTGACATTAAATGTTTTTGTTGGACCAGACCAAACAACAAATCACAAAGACATGCTACATTTCGCAACCTTAACAAAACAAGTTTGAGTACATAATCTTCCTTACACATTGTAAAGGATATACCCCACTCAGTAAGTTTACAAACATATTACAAATATAATACAAGTAATAACAATGCATAGGCAAAGAAATTAAAATCAATGTCAAGTCATGTATTAATATATAACTCTGTTTGAAGGGAAGTAACTATCGACTATTTACTGAGTATAAATATGACGCTTTAAGCTCCTTTATTCAGATGTATAACTAACGAATGAATTCTGTTACCATAACAAACACAATTTTGGCCACATCACCAAAATAACATTGTGTGCAAAATCTCAATATGCTCTTCTACCCACGTACCAAGTTTTATGACAATATCTTTAATAGCTTTTATACGCAGGCTTCATAACCGCTGCTCCCAACTAAATTCCATTATGTTTATTTCGCTCTTCGGGGCATAACTTTTTAATAGATACTGGGACCATACGCCGTACGACATGGGGAATACATTAAAGAAGGATAGCTCCATGTCCACCGCCATATGCATGCCATCTTCGGGATGGTTAAAAATTTGTGCTGTTGATTTTATGAATATTGAGTTCTGCACAACCCGGGGCTAGAGGGGCGTGAGCGGTAGCTAGCATATTTCACTACCACTCATGAACAGTTTCAATCAAACCGAGACTGCAATATTTCGTATGTGTCGTGCTCGGCCGTTTCCAAAGGTCCACTATAATACTCTTTTTTTAGCATGATTCTATTTTGTGTGTACTGACTGTGTTTTTTTTTACTATTTTGTTGCCATAGCAACCACAATTTTGACCATATCAACACAATTTAATAACGTGCATAATCTCCTTATGCCCCTCTACCATATGTAAAACGTTTCACGAACATATCTTTTATACTTTTAAAGTTATCGCAGGATCCATTTTTCCAGACAGACTGACGTTTTTCTGTTACTATTTTGTTGCCATAGAAACCACAATGTTGGTCATATCAACAAACTTAAATAACGTGCATAATCTCCTTATACCCCTCTACCACAAGTAAAAGGTTTTATGAAAATATCTTCTATACTTTTTAAGTTATCGCAGGATCCAGTTTTCCGGACGGACGGAAGTAACCCTGTAGTCCCCTCCGATAAAACATCGGTAAGGGACTAAAACATCAGCGTGCCTTTTTAACGAAGCGTACGATCAGTTGTTTCTATTAAAGGCTGAGTACATCGGGATAGGGGATTTTATGCACATTTGACGGAAATATTATACACAAATACTTGACACAAAGTCTCTATTATCTCCGTTAAGGTTAACCAACTTTAAATTACGTTTTTTCTTTTGTTGCTACTGCTTGGAATGGCCAGTGTCACAACGAGCGCTGGGGGTTTAAACCTCACCCTTAACCTACTTTTATCCAAATTAAACAGGACAGTGTAAATAAAGAAATCCCCACCAGCACCAGGATATATCTCTAATAAACTAGGCAGCATTAAATGGCAATATATATTCAACTTCATGTTTTGCGTATAACCATATTAAAGCATGTTTTACTAAAGGCAATTTAGACAATGATACTATGTGGACTGGTCAAGACTTGTGTGAACAACTTTAATTACATTTCTATGGGTGAAAGATTGGGATTTCTCAGTGAAAGAATATTCATATCGATAATCGCTTAATATTACACACACACAGTAGATATAAAAATCGAACAGAAAATTTAGCATTCAAGGACCAAAGTCAACCACAAACGCGCTAGGAAACAAACAACAGCTACACAGATGAATACAAGCAAGAATTTACGAAAGCGTTATATAGCTGACGAGAGAAAATAGCATTATATCCGGGTTGTGGGAACAAAGTTTAACATAATAACCGATCAAGTCACGGGTGTTAAAAAATATAAAAAGATCGGACAGGGAAAGTAGCATTCAAGGAGAACAGTAAACCACAAAACACAAAAACAAACACGCAAACAGACAAACAAGAAGGCAAAAGCAATAATAAATGCAAACGACATCACAAACACAAAAAGGATTGACAATAGGGCTACCGCCTTGGAACGGTCAGTGGCAAAGTAGGCCACTGGGGGGGTGGGTGGGGGGGGGGGGGGGTTTAAACCGGTTCTTTGTATTTGGCAATCACATTTAGGTCGATTTCAGTGTCTCTTAATTTTGATTTAATACGAAGACCAAATGGTCCTTCGATCAAAAAGAGGTTTAACTAGGATTAAAAACATTTTCGAAAGTTGTGTTTGAAGGATTAATTTTAATTTAATGTGATATTGAAGGGCTAACTTGTCCTGCCTATGAGACAGTGATGGTTCATTAGCTTCAACATATAGACTTTCGGCTGGTGATGTATGAAAGGCACCTAAGGAAATATAAAAAGATCGGACAGGAAAGTAACATTCAAGGAGGACAGTCAATCGCAAAACACAAACACGCAAACAGATAAACAAGAATGCAAAAGTAATAATGAAAGCAAACGACATCACAAAAATAAAAGGGTTGACAATAGTATTTAAGGTGTGGTCTAAACGTTAATTTACGGTCGAAAATAAGACCAAGAAATTTTGTCTCATCCACTACAGGTATTGGTGACACATCCAGTGTTAGATGAGGGTCTTCATGATGTTTACGTAGTTGACAAAAGTGCATACAATAAGTTTTAGATTTAGAAAATTTAAAACCATTTTCATAAGACCAGGTCTGAAGTTTATTCAGACATTGTTGGAGTTGTCTCTCAATAGTGTTCATGTTTTTTGCACGATAACATATAACAAAGTCGTCAACATATAGAGAGCAATCCACACCAGGATTGATGCATTTAGCTATATGTTAATTTTATATTGAAAAGGGTAACAGAGAGTATCCTGCCCTGTGGCACACCTATCTCCTGTTCATGAATGTCAGAGAGGGTTGAACCCATTCGGACACGAAACTGTCTATCATCTAAGAAATTGTCTATAAAAATTGGCAATCGGCCTCTAAGAGACCAAGGTCATAAAGACATCGTTATACACTTTATGAACATTCTGCGCTGGTTACCGGCTTCTAATTGGAATATATCACTTAATGAAACCTTCCGTTTCTTAAACAGGCAACGCCGACAACCGTGGGACGCCGACGGACGGTAGCCGTTGATTAGGAACAATAATTCTTCATTGGTTTAATAATGGATAACAATAACAATAACATGGATGCCATTGATAACATTGATAACTTTATGGACGACAACAATATCGTCGTCAATCCACCGGTTGTTGTTGATGTTCATTTCGATTACGACGGCGGGGGTTCGTCCCGCTCGGAAACCTTGGAATCAATTGCTAGTCAGAAAATGTTCGTTCTCAAACATGCAGCTGCGTTAGACTACCCCATCATTGATGTAGACAATTTGGTTTTTGTTCAAATGCCGCAAATAAACCCCGACCCCAATGTAGAATATATTTCAGTGCTCATGCCTAAAACTGGGTATGTTCTTATTCCTGACAAGATGAGTATCCGGTAGTCCCAGATCACCGAACACGTTCGAATCGTCGTCACTGTTTTTGCGTTTAGGCATCTGAAAGTACAGAAGATGCCACAGTTTAATCTATATCTGTTTCTCTTAGAGATTTCCAGAGAAACAACAATTTCTGTGAATTCATACAATAACATACATATATACTAAAACAATATTATTCCAGGAATTCTGCCATTCTGAAATTTGAAGAGTAACTATTAATCAAAAACCTTCGGGTAATTATAACTACATTGCTTCACTGCCATGTAATGCATCTCATCTTCCATATCTGGAATAATGTCAATTTTAATGTCAATTCTAATGTCAATACTCTCCCGGTCCAATTAGCACCCATCAGTGAGAAAACAAAACAATTTGTCTGTGAGCATTGTGTCGTAAGGAGAAGATCTGCAAATCGCAGTTATCCCAGAATATAATTATGATAATGTTGTTCTCCGATCCATTACACCATCTTTATGAGAAGTTTGAGGTTGAACTTAGCACTTTAAAAGTACTATACATATGCCGTATCTAAAGGAAAAATGAAGGATGTCGGAGATTGGACATATAGCAACTCCAACTCCACAACAGGGAAATTAGCATTAAATCCTGAAAAAGGCTAGTCAGCCTAAATGCTCGACGACTCCTGTGCAAAAGTCAAACCCACCAAACTATCCACTTTGTAGTGACCGGATCCGTTTTAACGTTTTCTTCAACCTTGGCATAAAATAAAAATGACGAGAATAGTCCAATTAAACCGACATACACGTCGGAATGTGGGTAGTCCAATGCCAGAAATATTAAATTAATCAGCTTTAAATTATGATAAACATACAAATTGTCTTTAAAACGGCAATCCATATTTCCATACCTTGAATAATCCACAAATGCGACCTATCCCGCTCAAATGTTTAGCAACAATGATCCCAGCAACGGTTGTTCCTTGCAGAATACTACTGCTCTATTTCACTGTTTCAGTCCTGTTATTATCAGTTATTTACCAAAAGAAACATAAAAAGATCAGACAGGGAAAGTAGCATTCAAGGAGGACAGTCAACCACAAAACACAGAAACAAACACGCAAACAAGAAGGCAAAAGCAATAATAAATGCAAACGACATCACAAACACAAAAGGGTTGACAATAGGGCTACCGCCTTGGAACGGTCAGTGGCAAAGTAGGCCACTGGGTGTTTAAACCGGTTCTAGAGTGCACCAAACCTCACACTTACCCTACTGTCATCCAATTAAAACAGGACTGTAAATAAAGAAATCCCCGCCATGATCTAATCTCTAACCAACAAGGCAGCATCAATAGGCAATATAAGTAAAACACAAATAATGCTCGTGTAACTATAATACAAAAAAACAATAGCCTAGAAAGCCACAATGAAGGTACTCAATGACTAGGCAGAAGCCAGAGCAGTAATAGAATAAACCATTAAAGGCACGACAAGAAAGATCATGGACAAACATCAAACGCCACCGTCCCAATGGGCTTTAGGTAGGCGTCATCATAGGGTCCACAGCCTGTCCGGTCATCGTACAATTAAAGAGGAAAGCATAGTGGCGAACTGTAAAAGGGTCCACCACCAAGCATGCAGTATGTTGCAAAATGATAGAGTCATAACCTCTTTTGATAAACTTTTTAACAAGTTTAACAAGGATAGTATGAAAGTGATCATGACCAAGAATCTTACGAAGTTTATAAATCACATCACCATTAGGGCTGAAACGGGTACAAAATTCGTACCCGGGTAGCCGTCGGACAATTACCCGCGGGTACTCGGGTACCAGTACCCGCGTATTAAACCTGTTCAAGCTTTTCAAAAGGTTGTCCCCCTTTCTTCTACCAAAATGGCACGCCCACAAAGGTGCCTAAACTTGAAAAGCATGTCAGTGCCCTGCCATTTATTATGGGTGACATTACTGAAATAAACGATGAAACAGAAACAATAGATGAATTGAATTCTTACCTCGCTGAACCAGTGAGGTGCTTTCAGGGTTCTGTTTTTAATGTTTTGTTTTGTGGGATGCGTCATCGGTGAAATTTCCCAAACTGGCGGCGTTGGCACGAAAACTATTGTGTGTTCCGGCAACATCGGTCCCTTCTGAAAGAGCCTTCAGCACGGCCGGTCTTACTATCACTAAGCAACGGTCGGCTCTAGATACCGGCACTGCGGATGTTATTATATTCTTAAACAAAAAACACAAACTGATCCCCGCATTGGAATCTTCATCTCCTGTCCCATCAATGGCTGTCACGTCTGCACGCGCCACGGCCGACGTTGCTACCACGTCAACTGAACAACGCGAAGAGTCTGCTGTTAAACAGGAGGCGCCGCTTCTCCCGACAATGGAAACGGCATAACTTTCATTGGGTTTCCCCTACGGCCATCCATACATGTTTAATCACACTTGTTTATGGTTTGTGTTTGTGCTTGATCAAAAGAAATATAAAAAGATCGGACAGGGAAAGCAGCATTCAAGGAGGACAGTCAACCACAAAACACAGAAACAAACACGCAAACAGACAAACAAGAAGGCAAAAGCAATAATAAATGCAAACGACATCACAAACACAAAAGGGTTGACAGTAGGGCTACCGCCTTGGAACGGACAGTGGCAAAGTAGGCCACTGGGGGTTTAAACCGGTTCTAGGGTGCACAAAACCTCACACTTACCCTACTGTCATCCCATTAAAACAGGACAGTGTAAATAATGAAATCCCCGTCATGATTTAATCTCTAACCAACAAGGCAGCATCAATAGGCAATATAAGTAAAACACAAATATGCTCGTGTAAATATAATACAAAAAAAAACAATAGCCTAGAAAGCCACAATGAAGGTACTCAATGACTTTGCAGAAGCCAGAGCAGTAATAGAATAAACCATTAAGGGCACGACAAGAAAGATCATGGACAAACATCAAACGCCACCGTCCCAATGGGCTTTAGGTAGGCGTCATCATAGGGTCCACAGCCTGTCCGGTCATCGTACAATTAAAGAGGAAAGCATAGTGGCGAACTGTAAAAGGGTCCACCACAAAGCATGCAGTACGTTGCAAATTGATAGGGTCATAACCGCTTTTGATAAACTTTTTCTTACTTAATTTTTGATTCGGTGGTTCCACTACTCCGGCCGATAAAAGGCCCTGGGTATTGTTTAACCACTTATAGGATATATGGTCTGCTTTTTAATTTAGTCTTTTGGCTGTTACTTGTGATACGCAGGCTTCATAACCGTTGCTCCCAACTAAATTCCATTATGTTTATTTCGCTCTTCGGGGCATTTAATTTTATTAGATACTGGGACCATACGCCGTACGACATGGGGAAGCATATAACTCCATGTCTTCGGGATGGTTAAAGTTGTGTACTATTGATTTTATAAATATTAAGTTCTGCTCAACCCGGGGCTAGAGGGCGTGAGCGGTAACTAGCATATTTCACTACCGCTCATGAACAGTCTCAATCAAACCGAGACTGCAATATTTCGTATGCGTCGTGCTCGGCCGTTTCCAAAGGTCCATTATCATACTCTTTTTTAACAAGTTTAACAAAGATAGTATGAAAGTGATCATGACCTAGAATCTTACGAAGTTTATAAATCACATCACCATAGAAGTCAGGTTGTGATAGTCCTTGTTGTTGTTCTCAGTAAACCGCAAAAAGTAATTTTGTACAATTTTATAACAACGCCCAGTGTGTTACATTTATTTCGAGCAGTACAATAGTATAGAGTTGGAACGAAAGACATGAAATAAATCAAACGTGTTATCAATATAAAGTCCCTCTTTTAAAATAAACTCCTTCACGGCCACTGTCGCCGAACGGTGAGTTGCAATTGACTGTCAATGTCCAGGATTAGGGACCGCATATAGTATCTTGGAATCCGCAAAATAAACTTTCATTTTATAACCATTGTACGGGAGATAACTTTATCAATACTACATCTGGTGATAAACAAATCCGGAAATGTTTATATGTAAGTTTGACCAAAATAAACTTGGCAAACACAGAAGCATTACCCAGAATATCGGCAGTGAAATAGTAACATCGGGTAACGGGTAATAAATTTGTACCGGGTACCCGAGAGATCGGAACCGACCCGCGGGTACCCGGGTACTCGTTCCTGCCCTAATCACCACAGAAGTCAGGTTGTGATAGTCCTTGACTAAGTTAAGACACATACACCCCATAAGTTGCTCGGGGAATATCCCGATCCAAGTGGGGATAATTAACAATGTCAAAATTAAAATCATCTCTCTTGTCATAGATTTTGCTAATTATTTTACCATTTTCAATCGAGAGATCTAAATCAAGAAAAGAAGCGTTATTATCAGATATATTAGCTTTGTTAAGCTGAAATTCTTTAGGATAAATATAATTAACCATAGTTGGAAAGAAAGGGTTGTCAATGTTCAATATGTCATCCAGATACCGAGAGGTGTCATTAAAGGCTTCAATAACATCTGCCTGGGTATCTGGTGAAATACTCAACATGAAATCCCTTTCATAGCAAAATAAGAACAAATCTGCGACAAGTGGTGCACAGTTCGTACCCATTCGGATACCAACAATTTGTCTATAAACGGTGGTTCCATACCTGACTACCCATTCGGATACCAACAATTTGTCTATAAACGGTGGTTCCATACCTGACGAAAATATTATCTAATAGGAAGATGAGCGCTTCACAAACTTCATAGCAAGTCCACACAGTATAATTGTCTAAACTGCCGTTTGTAAAAAACGCTTTTATATTATTACATGCCAAAAATGTAGTATTTTCTCTAGCGAATGCTTTTGGAATACAAAAAAATTAGCTTGTCTTTAATAAGGTGACATTTACCCCACCACCCCCAACCCTTGAAAAAAGTAGTCCCTTTGGGATCCTATTGGATAAAACCGATAGTATGACGTTGTCGACGTCATTCATGTCAGGTGCTCGGTATCATGTGACAATTGCTGGTATCACATGTTCCGTATGACGCACGCAACGTCATTTACGTAGGGTCCCATTGTAATGTTAGTTTGTTCAAATGGTGATCATGGGGTCACATTTGGCCCCGCCCCAGAGGTCACATGTTTTACAAAGACTTACATAGAGACATTTTCAAAAACTTACTCTCAGAAACAGCTAGGACAATTTTGACCAAACTTCAAATGGTCATGGAAGATCCTTAGGTGAATGTTTATCAAATTTATTAAAATTAGGTAAACACGACATCCAAGATGGTCACCATATAAAAATCTTTAAATTCCTTCTTGTACACTAGGAAGCTATTTAAAGGCCGTGGGTTCAAATCCCATTCTCGTAGTCGGACATCCGGGTACTTGTCACGTGATCCCCTTATCAACAGCATCCGCCATCTTTGTTTGGGGGTAAAATCTAGAACACGGGGAATTTCCGATAAAAATGCCTAAAAACTGTTGTATTCATGGCTGTAACGCCAACAAAAAGAAAAATCCAGAACTTCAGTTTTACATTATTCCATCTGAGAAATCACGACGTGTTAAATGGCTTGCATCAATTAAAAGGGCTGGTTTAAATGACGACGGGAGTGTAAACAAGAACAAGCTTTGGTCACCTCGGTCTTCTCATTGTTACGTCTGTTCGGCACATTTCATTACCGGTAAATATTTATGTTTTGATGATTTAACTTAATTATATATTTTATTTGAGAAGTCATTGTTATTTTATCAAAAATAATGTAGATCTAAGAAGAAACTTTACTGTATGGCACAATTTTGTGGGGCCTATTTTCAGTACTGTCACCCTCCAAAAGTGGTAAAAATATATTATATTTTGTTAAAATTATTATTGTTTACAAATGTGTTGTATCAATTCCATTCATAATGGGTTATTTATGTTTATTAGTTTACACTCCTAATATGAGATTATTATTTTTTTCTTCAGGTGCTAAAGTAAATGATCCTGGGCACCCAGACTACGTTCCAACCGTTTTTAATCTTGAGCAAAACGACACAAGTCGCGGGAAATCAACCCTCAAATTGAATCGTTACGAGAGAGCTACGAAGCGATCAAGTAGTGAAGGTATTTTTTTACCAATTTATTCTGTACAAACCAATTTTATAAATGTTAATCATCAAGATTTACCAGGCCGGCTTGTAACCTTAAATATTATCGAGCCAAATAAATGTCACAAGTTTTACTTTAAAGCGCATTTTTCACCATTTTATTTACAAATATTCCGAAATTTATTGACCAATAATTAATAATTAAATACTTATTGGTTATTATAAACCTCGATAACAATTTAAATATTGTTATTTTTTCAGTGAAGGAACCTTCTCGTGTAAGAAAGAAGTTGAAGTTACTCGATAACAATATACAGTCTTGTGATGATACTATGGGAGATGTTCAGAGTTCACCCGAAGATGAGAATCCAGCGTACGAAGAACTTTATGTAGCCACACCAATAACTTTGCCTTTGAAGCGACCAGTAACTGAGTCGGAAAGAGAAATTCTGCACCGAGAAATTGAGAATCTCAGGAAAGAAAGAGACGACGCATTAGAGAAAGTTGCGAGCTATGAAAAGTTAATTAATTCGTCAAATGTAGTGTCATCATCTGTAGAAGGGAACAATGAAGCCTGTCACATGATGACAGGCATTAGTTGGGATGTTTTTCTTAAAGTGTTTATTTTTTTAAGTACTTTTATACACAATGGAACAAATAAATCAAGTCTGCCACTTAAAGAACAATTTTTTCTTACCCTTATTAAACTTCGACACAATTTATCATTTGAATTTCTGTCACATGTTAAAGGCATTCCGAAGTCGACCATGATTGACTATTTTTGGAAATGAATAGATTTACTGTACGCAAAAATTGGCTTTATGGTGAAATGGGCTGACCGAGAAACAATATTCAAGACAATTCCGCCAGTTTTTAAAGGAAAATTTCCAAGACTGACTTCAATAATAGACTGTTTTGAAATTTTTATTGAAGCACCAAAAAACCTGCTCGCACGAGCACAGTGCTACAGCTCATATAAAAAGCACTGTACAGTTAAGTTTCTGATTTCATGCCTGGGGTGGTAGGGCATCCGACATTAAGATTGTGCGCGGGTCGGGTTTCATTGATTCGAAGTACCACCTACCTGGGGACCAGATTCTGGCGGATAGAGGATTTACGCTTAAAGATGATTTTGCCTCGCATTGTAGTGCAGAACTTCTTACCCCAGCATTTACAAAGGGCAAAAAACAATTATCAGCACGCGACATGACATAGAGATGTCTAGGAAAATATCGTCTGTGAGGATTCACATAGAACGTGTTATCGGACTGATGAAAAACAGATTCAACATTTTGAAAGGTCCGTTACCCATTCGGTGTATACAAAGCATCAAGGACGAAAGTATGGAGTCCACACTATCAAGTTGTGGCAAGATTTTAACTGTCTGTTCAGCTCTGACAAACCTGGGTTCTGGGATAATATTTAAAGAGTAGAGAATAAGTATATCAAATGTTGCACTAGATATGTTAATATAGTGAAATCAATTCATGAAACTTCAAATTATTTAACAAGATGTAACTTGTGAATAGTCCTTGATTGTATAAATAGATTACTTAATGTCAATTTTAACTATTTATTTGTCCAATCTATTGTCCAGGATTAACATGTCTGAGGTATTAATGAGGTAAACAATAGTGTTTATCACCAGTGAGTGCCAGTGGTATAAAATAAAAGTTCTATGTGTTCTGTTATTGTTTCAAATTATTTATAAAGCAACTTCATTATTATTATAAATCAAAATATATTGAAATTTATATGAAAATAAAAACAATATAATATTTGAATTTGTTTATTTTATATTTACTAGAAGGAAATTCATAACAAACTAAATACTGGTAACTTTAAAATAAACTTGCATTGATCAGTATCATATTATGTTAAACATACAAAAATGGTCATCTACATGGTATGTTATGCATATTCAGCTGTAACAGTTTACACACTTTAATGGGCATTACTTTTCTGTCACTGTCCCTTTTTCAACCCTTTTTCACACCCAGAGCAATACCAAATTTTAGCTGTTGGTAGCTTCTTGAGTCCCAAACATCCAGGGTGGAACCACTTATCACAGTGATCACAAGCCACCATTTCGTACTCTTCGGATGTCGTTTTGCATATACAAAATGTTATGGTTTCAAGGTTTTCCTTGTTTTCACAAACTTGTTCATGTTTAAGTTCTAACCGGCGTGTTATTAGTTCAGGCAATATGTGCGCCTTCCAAAATTCTGGAATTTTAGATGTTAAATCTTTCATGAATTGCTCGTCGCGCATTACTCGCACTATCGAGCAATCAAGTGGTGTCCATGTCACAAAGTCCGCGAAACTAGCTTTAGCAACATACATTTGGGTTTGAACTTGAGCAAAGTATTTGTGTTGTCTTTTAAGATTAAAATGTTCATCCAAATGGAAAGTATTGTCTTTTAGAGCATCAATAAGAGCTACTTCTCTTAATTTGAAGGGACATTTGATTTCGAGGACACCTGTTCCACAGCAGTCGCATGTTACTACGCCATCTGCAGTGAAGCACCAATACATGGATAATCTCTGTCGATCAACAAACCCGACTTAACCACAGTACTGTTCTTATGACCACACTGAATAGTTATATATACTTGGCCACTGGGAACTGTATCTGGGGTCGATCCTCCATTTGAATACATGTTACTATATAACCGAAACGCATCTTCTTCGTGCTCGTTGCCCCACTGTATGGCCGGAACATACAGCGGGATGTCCTTTGGCACACATATCTTCTTAACGAGAGAAGGTGCTGGATGGGTTGGATTCGTTCGCAAAACATCTCCAACAACAGATGCTGTTATACGTCCTAACCGTTGGTCACGCCACACTGAGCTTGACGACTGATTGCGAGTTGCCTCTTCAATGTAGCTTATCTCTTTATCGTCGACTTGAATTTTGTTAACTAATGAGTCGCACATATCCTTTAATTCCTGACCATTCAGGCTTTCATTGCAGTTAGAATATAATGTCCTAAGTGTAGGTGGAAGCTTGGTGGATGGTGCTGGCCCAACAGCTAAAAATCTGTCCGCATAGTCATTATATAAACTTAATCCAACACAGTTGTCACCAATACTTGATAGTGAACCTAAAAACTGATTTTGTTCACTTAATGTTGACACGACTGGTGCTGCTTTGAGTTTTTTCTTTGATTTCTTAAGTCTGTCCTTCGACTCGGCTTTGTAAAATTTAATATCAGAAATCTCCGAAGCCTCGACATTCTTTACAAAGCACGCATTCCAGGCACATGGCACATCTGTACAAGCGGACGCTGTGTATCCTAATCGTACAGCTGCTTCCATCTTGAATACAAGGGCACCAATATGAGAGCACGTCTCACCCAAACTGAAATTAAACAAATGAATATACACTATGATATTAATTTAATTGTTTTTTAATGTCTTGAAAAAATAGCTGCATCGATAATGAGAGATCCCCTAATTGAAGCCGTTGAAGTATTTGTGTGACAGTTTAATATACTGGCTATATTTTTTATAAATAAGACAGGGATTTATAAATCCTTTGAAAATGAGTAAGTAACAGTAGCAAAGATATCCTTGATCAAATTATAACAATAAACGTATAAAATGTTGCATTCTCTTACCCGGCCATACAATCACAGTGAGCGTTGATAATGGGACCAGTTTTCTTCAGCGTCACCCAAGGATGATGTGGCTCCTCAGTAACCCGCCAAGATGGTTTGACATCAGTTCGAAAAACGAAACTACCAGATGTCGTCTTCTTATGGTATATTGTCTGAACCCAGCCAGAAACGAAAAATGTGTGCGCTTCCAGCGATCTGTAGTTCTCCATAGCCTCTTGAGAATACAAACCTGAAAATACATTAAAAAATATATTTTTAAATAAGACCAATCAATTAAATAAACAATTTTTTTTTTTAATAAATAAAACTTATTGAGAAATGGTAAATGAAAAATTGAAAAAGAATATGATAATCCTGATAAATAATAAATTTTAAAAAATCACCATTGAAAAAACGTGGGTGGGGTAACGAAATTTTACATGACGAAATATTTTCGAATTACTTTAAAAAAAATTGTGACAACATGTCCAAAATGTGGTTAAATACTGTTTATAATAGAATATATTTAAAAAATAAACTTACGTGGACTTTTGATCAGATATGCGTACACATCTTTATATTCAATTTCAGGCCATTGTTTAGGGTCGTTCAACCATTTGTCAGCCGCGATCTTGTAGGGACATATTTCAAGTCCAGCCAGGTTTAATTTCGTGCTGTAACGACTTTTAGCCTCAGGGGACAATCCCTCTTCATATTCATACGACATCTTACACCTAACAATACGATATTTGCGATAAAAATCAATAAAAAGTACAATTAAACTGTCAAATTTCCGGGTCAGTGGATTTATCCCCCAAACAAAGATGGCGGCGTGTTATCACGTGATCTATGACGTCACACCGACTTCGAGAATTGGATTTATTTTTTTATTATTCATTTTTATTATTGTTTCCTGTTTTTCTTTTGTTTAATTTTTCTAAAGTTGGTACAGTATATACAGATTTTGCATATTTTAGATGGGCTTATATAGGGAAAACTGAAAAAATCTTTGGTTGACACTTTTCAGAAGAAGAGTTTTTTAGAAAAAAATTCTCCCAAAGTGTCTTTTTGTTTTTGAAGGACCAACAACTTTGGGTAGTGGTTGTTTTTTAATGCTAAATGTAACGGCACTGGCAATGCGGGACATATTTTCATCAGCTGTTATGTGTACATGAAGTTTGGGAACAACCAATTCGAAAATGTTTGAGAACAAAATGAATGTATTAACAGGTCATTTTCAATATTAGAGTGAACAATTCTAAGTCAAACAAAGGGCCAAAATTCTAAAATAAATGATGGGTGATGTACAGGAGCATAACTTCATCATTTGTTATGTGTATATTAATGAAATGAATGAATGAATTTTTACGGCACGTCGTCACAAAAGGTCATACTGTGCGCAACAACTGATGAAAGATGACTAAATTAAGTTTTAATTAAAAAATAATGTAAATATATAAAGATCAAACTATTTACAAATAAGGGATGATATGGTAGTAATATAAACTATATATGTACATTAATATAAACTATATATGTACATCAACAAATGCCTGTCAAGGAGTATAAATAAGTAACTGTATATATAAATAAGAACATATTATAATGATTTATATAGTCTGATTTCTTTCAGGAAATCTAAAACAAGACTAAAATCTATAGTTTCAAATCATCAGGAGTCGGGTCGTGAGGGTGACGTGGTAGACATACGCACAGGATTAGAAGAAATAAACTCCCTGCGGTAGGGCAAGTGATATATGTAACCCATTACAAAAATGGGGATATTGATACCTGAAAATACAAATGACGCTCCTATAGATATATATATGAAGAAGGATAAAAATATCGGACAGGGAACGCAGCATTCAAGGACGACAGTCAACCACAAAACACAAAAACAAACACGCAAACAGACAAACGAAAAGGCAAAAGTAATAAAAAATGCAAACGACATCACAAACACAAAAGGGTTGACAATAGGGCTACCGCCTTGGAACGGTCAGTGGCAAAGTAGGCCACTGTGGGAGGGGGTGGGGTTGGGGGTTGGGGGTTTAAACCGATTCTAGGGTGCACCAAACCTCACACTTACCCTACTGTCATCCCATTAAAACATGTCGTGCCCTTAATGGTGTATTCTCTTACTGCTCTGGCTTCTGCCAAGTCATTGAGTACCTTCATTGTTGCTTTCTAGGCTATATTTTTTTTTGTATTATATTTACACGAGCATATTTGTGTTTTACTTATATTGCCTATTGATGCTGCCTTTTTGGTTAGAGATTAGATCATGGCGGGGATTTCTTTATTTACACTGTCCTGTTTTAATGGGATGACAGTAGGGTAAGTGTGAGGTTTGGTGCACCCTAGAACCGGTTTAAACCCCCAGTGGCCTACTTTACCTGAACCACACCTATTTTTGTATAGAATTATTTGTTAAACTAAGGTTGATTTTGTCTCGCCTTTTTGAAGAAAAGGATCATATTTCAGGTGGTTCAGATGTCAAGACTTGATCCCCCCCCCCCACCCCCCTCAAAGGTCAAAACATCGTAATTCGCAAAGGTTTTCTGTCATATCTAACGCATCATTCCATCTCATCTTATTCCACAAAGGCTTTATACTGCCATATCTAACACATCAGTCCATCCCGTCCTATTTAACCCTAACAACCCCGCCCCGCCGCCGCCCCCCCCCCACCCCCCGAGCAAAAATATGGTATGATCATGACCAAATTACGGCAAACAATAAACATGTCGCACAATGGGAAAAGCTACACGAAAGCAATATGTAAATCATACTCAAAAAGAACAAATCTGTTAACTTCTTTCCAAAACAATAGGCAGGCGATCATAGCAATATAATTACAAACTGCGCACAAATTCAATACACAGATTTACTGTATTCTGATTGGTTATTCATTCTTAAAAGTGTCATGGTATTTGTCAATAACACATCAAAATAAAATAGTTCCAGTTGCGCAGGCGCAGACAGACCTTAAACAAAGTGGAAGCCCAGCATTTGTTTGAGCGGCGAAAGGGGTCGGTGGTATTCTCAGGCTTCCAAACACTATATTAGGAAAAAAACTGTGGAACGGTTCAGACTTCCTAGCCCCTCACATGGCCTACTCGCCTGAGTTCCTTATCTCAATTTCATTTCCAGTTAGTCATAATGACGTAATGAAACGTTATATGACGTCGCTTTTGAAATCGTTAACATCATGACAGAGAACAAAAGCAAACAAAAAGCAGATTTAAACTCATGTGGAATAGCATCATACGGATTCATATAACGGTAAAAATGTTAGCTTAATTACAACCGTAACGATGTTTATGATTTTGTGTATGGCATGTTTTAAAAGTTAAATCAATAAGAAGAACCGACATTTTAAACCGTATTTCCGCTAGTCAAGCTAGTCAAGCTGAAAAAAATTATGCCAGAGGGGTAGCCGGCCGATTTTAAGTTGAAGGTGAGAGCAATTGAGCACCACATGTCTGATTTTACCGAAGCCGCTCTGAGCGGTGGAGATGGGGTATGGGAGAATGCTTCCCATGATTTTTCTTAAAAATACAATGTAAAATGGTGCACTCTGACCAATTACTCTGATGAGTTTGGGGAGACATTTTGGGGATAAAGAGAACATAGCAAAGAATCAGTTTTCGGCGCTCGTCTGCGGTCTACTAAAAGTAGCTTGGCGACTGGAAACATATTTCCGTTCTTTAAGTATACATTTTTGGGGGCATTTGTCAATTACTGGGCGACATTTCTGTTTATTCCGAAAAAAATAAGGCTTCCAGAAGACTCTCAGTACTTATGAATTTAAAGGCCCTACATAAAATTAAGAGCTCATGTCCAACTTTGTACAATTATAGAATCGTTTTATTACGATTTTTTCCGTAAAACGTTCGTTTCAAACACGTTTTTAGAGTTTCTTTGCAAACACATTTTCCCGTTTGTTGTGCGTTTTCAAACTTGTGAAGATTGATTGTTTAAAAACTCACGACATCCCGCTAGTTTTTCTGCATAACTTGCATAAATTGTTCAATCATTAATATTAATTATTAATACAGTATAAAGCAAATTATTTTTGATGATTTTAACTTTTGATAATATTGCAACAATAATATATTAGTACTTATGCTAGAATACGGACGAAAAAGTGAAAGCTCGAAATTTTATTTAATAATATGCAAGCAGGTTTAAAGTAGAAATGATAGATACTGGATATATAAATGGAGACGCTTATTGCAACACTCCAAGATTGCCATGTGTCTCTTTAAACATAATTTAAATTGCACAACATTTTATCTTATAGCAAGTTATGAACAAAGTAATTGATTTAGCATGTTTAGGGTGGCTTTGAAATGTTTGTTTTTTTACTCACATCTTCGGTTTTTTCCTCTATATATACTTTTATGTCTGGCTGGTCGTTTTCCATGTACATTTCTTAATTCTGAAAAAGTATTATTTGTTAATTAAGAATGCTATTTTGAATACTTACATTAATTAGATATATAGAGGATATTTGTTGGTTTGGAGTGGATATACGACTTATTTTCATGAGAAGTGAGAAACTGATATAAGTTTTCTCACTTCCGAGATGAAAATAAATCCTATATTCAGGACAAACCAACATTTATTCTATTTATTATACACATTCGGGGATAAATATAGTAACGCCAGCGCGTGAGGCGATTTACATATATTTAGCGCACATAGAATAAAGTTCTAAACTTTGACAGGAATTATGACTGTTATAAGCAAATGTAGAAAAAACTAGTTCCATTTTTTCCGGCAATGAGAATATAAGTTCTTATATTCTTACTGTAAAAATATAAACAATGAGAATATAAGTTTTATTCTAACCATACAATCCACTGTTTCACTGGGAAGTATATAATAAAAATGGTTTTAATAAGCCATATATCATGAATGGGCCACTCTTATAACGGGGGTAGAATTTAACTTTTTTACCAACTTACTTTTTTTTTGGCAAGTGCAAATATTTTCAACTCACAAAAATGATTTGGTCACTGCCATTTTTTCGCTTATGCCGTTGTGCGTCTTCCGTCCGTCTGTCTGTCTGTCTGTCTGTCTTTCCGTAATTGTTTTTGTGGCGATTACTCCTCTGGAACTACTTGAAGGATTTTCATGAAACTATATAGAAATGTTGTTCTTGATGTCTAGTTGATCCTAGCAAAAATTCAGGTCGTCTGGAAATTCAAGATGGCCGCCACAGCCAAAAATAGATTTTAAAAATCTGATTTTCTGGCGACTACCTCCCAAAAACCATAAGTGATATTGATTTGGAACCTTTACCAAAATGACTGTCATGACATGTAGTTGGTCCTAACCAAAGTTCAGAGCTGATGGGATGGCGAGTTGTCCGTCGTCTGTTAACTCTTGTCTCGTTAAGACGATTGGGGCTTCATTTTTCAGCCAATCTTTATCAAACTTAAACGTACCTGGAGTCCAACAAGCTGATAACAAAGTATCAATTACTAAAACATTTACCTGAATCCTGTCTCTCTACCCTTCTTGATATATTTAATAAGGTTTGGGTGACGGGAATCTTCCCCGATTCTTGGCGGGAAGCAATCGTTATTCCAGTCCCCAAACCTGGAAAGGATCATACGGACCCAATAAATTATCGCCCAATCGCTTTAACGAGTTGTATATGTAAAACCATGGAACGAATGATTAATGAGAGACTCGTTTAGTACCTGGAATCCAACAAGCTGATAACAAAGTATCAAAGTGGATTCCGGCGCCAACGAGGCACACCAGACAATCTCATTCGATTTGAATCATTTATTAGGGAAGCTTTCATAAAAAAAGAACATCTAGTCGCTGTATTTTTTGACTTGGAGAAAGCTTATGATACTGCATGGAAGTACGGTATTACGAATGATCTTCATGACCTTGGTCTTAGAGGCCGATTACCCATTTTTATTGAGAAATTCTTAGATGATAGACAATTTCGTGTCCGAATGGGTTCAACCCTCTCTGATATTCATGAACAGGAGATGGGTGTTCCACAGGGCAGTACACTTCTCAAAACTGCTAACTACACCGCTACGTTTTGGGTTATATATATCGATGGGTTGAATGTTTTTCAATAAAATAAAAAGGAAATACTAATTCAATCATTTTTACATCATTTCATGTTATTTTTTTCATGGGCAATGCTAGAACTAAACCACAATAAGCAATTACAAACGACCCATGTAAACACTAAAGTCACACTTTTCATTTCTTGTTCATAAAAGTGTGACTTTAGTGTTTACATGGGTCGTTTGTAATTGCTTATTGTGGTTTAGTTCTAGCATTGCCCATGAAAAAAATAAAATGAAATGATGTAAAAATGATTGAATTGGTATTTCCTTTTTATTTTATTGAAAAACATTCAAGCCATCGATATATATAACCCAAAACGTGAGCGGTGTAGTTAGCAGTTTTGAGAAGTGTATACTCTCCGTCACACTTTGTAATATACAGATTAACAGTATAGTAAAATGCATCAATCCAGGTGTGGATTGTTCGCTATACGTTGACGACTTTGTTATATGTTATCGTGCAAAAAACATGAATACTATCGAGAGACAATTACAACAATGTCTAAATAAACTTCAGACCTGGTCTGATGAAAATGGTTTTAAATTTTCTAAGTCTAAAACTAATTGTATGCACTTTTGTCAACTTCGTAAACATCATGAAGACCCTCATCTAACACTGGATGGGTCTCCAATACCAGTAGTGGATGAGAGAAAATTCCTTGGTCTTATTTTCGACCGTAAATTAACGTTTATACCACACCTTAAATACTTGAAGGGCAAATGCCTTAAAGCTCTTAACTTACTTAAAGTTGTTGCAAACACTAATTGGGGAGCAGATCGAAAAGTCCTGTTGCGACTTTACAGATCTCTTATCAGATCCAAGCTGGACTACGGCTCGATAGTATATGGATCGACTCGCAAGTCGTACTTGCAGATGCTCGACCCTATACATAATCAAGAATTACGACTCGCCTTAGGTGCCTTTCGTACATCACCAGCCGAAAGTCTATATGTTGAAGCTAATGAACCATCACTGTCTCATAGACGGGACAAATTATCTCTTCAATACGCCATTAAATTAAAGTCAAACCCTTCAAACCCAACTTTCGATAATGTTTTTAATCCTAGTTGTGAACCTCTTTTTGATCGAAAACCGAAGGCCATTCGACCATTTGGTCTTCGTATTAAACCAAAGTTAAGAGACACTGAAATCGACCTAAATTTGATTGCCAAATACAAAGTACCACAAATTCCACCGTGGACTTTGGAAACACCAACAATTATTTTTGATCTTTGTAATAATAACAAATCCAGCACAGACCCTACTGTCTTTCAAAGCAAATTTAATGAAATTAAATCGAAATACAGTAACTTTTAACATATCTACACAGATGGCTCTAAAGATGGAGATAAGGTAGCTGCAGCAACTGTTGTTCACAAACACAGCATAAAGAGCCGCCTGCCTGACAAGGCCTCTATCTTTTCAGCTGAACTTAAGGCAAATGAACTTGCCTTAAATCATATTCAGGAATCTGATGATGACCATTTTGTAATCTTTTCTGATTCCCTTTCATCTCTTCAAGCACTGGGTAATATGAAACATGATAACCCAGTTGTGCTTCAACTTTTAGAAAAGTACAATTCTCTTATAATTGATAATTTTATTATTTTCTGCTGGCTTCCAAGTCATGTAGGAATACGTGGTAATGATAAAGCTGATAGTGCTGCTAAGGCAGCATTAGATTTACACATCACTAATACCAAATTACCTTATACTGATTTTAAAAGTTGTATTAACACATATTTTCGTAACTCTTGGCAAGCCGCTTGGGATTTGTCAGTTAACAATAAACTCCATCCAATTAAACCGTTACTCGGAGAATGGCGTTCTTCTAGTAGACCCATTCGTCGAGAGGAAGTTGTCCTAGCCCGGTGCAGGATAGGGCATACACGTTATACTCATTCATATTTATAACAAGGTGAGCAATTACCAGAATGTATACCCTGCTTTGCACCGTTAACGGTCAAACACATATTATTGGAATGTGTAGACTTTGATCCTATGCGTCAAATGTACTACAATGTTAATACTATGAAAGAGTTATTTGATACTGTAGATTTTAGTCTTGTTTTAGATTTCCTGAAAGAGATCAGACTATATAAATCATTGTAATGTGTTCTTATATATATTTACTTGTTTATATACCCGTTGACGGGCATTTGTTGATTTACATACATAGTTTATATTACACCTGATCATCCCTTATTTTTTAATAGTTTTATCTTTATATATTTACATTAATTTTTAATTAATACTTCATTTTCATAATTTTTTGCGCACAATATGACCTATTTATGTGTCGACGTGCCGTAAAACACCATTCATTCATTCATTCATTCAAACTTAAACATATTGTTAATATCAATTAAAGTTCAGACCAGACAGATCGGGCCAGTAACAATGGAGTTTATGGCACTTTATTTAGATAAAACTACTATATTTTCGAAAAGAACACCTCAACCCCTCCCCCCACCCCCCCGCACCAACACACACAAAAAACCCACCTCAGTTTCTATACTACTTATAAATAATTGATAATATATCTTGCTGCTTTTTTAATCAACCCCATATTAAAATCAACCCCATATAAAACAACTGTAGATAGGTAATCAATATCTTTAAACCCAACAATGTAGATGATTTCAGTCTCAGCTGTTAAACAAAGTCGGAAGGAACAGGATATATTTCACATTTCAAATCGAGAAGTTTTACCCTGTTTTCGTCAAGTTTTTTAGAATAATCCAATCGATCGTAATCGTTTTCGTTTGTTAATTTGACTTTTCCTAGTATCTAGAAAATCAGCATAAATTACATTATATTCCGCCCGGCCCTGCTTGCATGCCAATAATGCTTTCCTATATTTGCCTTTCAACTCCTCAAGTTTTTCAAATATCTCATCCACAAATGTTCTTTTATATTTGCTAATTTTAACCTTGTCTTCTATTTTGAACTTTGGCAAAGCTTTATTAATTTTCATCTTTCCGTACAAGTTGAAATACACTATTCCTTTATTCCTTTATTTTTCTCATCACTGGCTTCAATTGGTGGTTTTCGATATTTATTTTTTTGACTTTTTCGCGTACATTTTCTTGACATTTTTGTTCCATTTATAATAAGTAATATATTATATTTGATTTTAATTATTATTTATATGCTAGTGTATCCCAACCATTGTCTAATATGTATCTATTATCATCATATGCGGACAATCCTTTTGTTTTATTAATTGCATAGCTGCTCAGCTTGTTCTTGTTATGTCCGATAACTTTCATTTTCTGTTGCTGTGAATACAATATTTATGTAATTATCATGTTTTTGTTTTTTTGACAACACACATTTTAACGCCTTTGCATTTTTTTTTCAGTATTACAAGCCAAAATGTATGGGTATGACTTGCTCCTCAATCCAACAAACTCGACGATTAATGCGCCACAAAAAATATATATAAAAAGATCGGACAGGGAAAGTAGCATTCAAGAAGGACAGTCAACCACAAAACACAGAAACAAACACGCAAAAAGACAAACAAGAAGGCAAAAGCAATAACAATTGCAAACGACATCACAAATACAAAAGGGATGACAATAGGGCTACCGCCTTGTAACGGTCAGTGGCAAAGTAGGCCACGGGGGGTTTAATGATATATAGGGTCCTATAGAAACCACAGCGTCCGAACGCAATGGCATCGTAGGTCCGCACTGTACTGCAAACAAGGACTAGAAACTACAATGAAAGAGACAAAAAACAACAGAAAGGGTGGTGAAGACAGGGTTACCGACTTGAAACGGTCAGTAGGCAATAAGGCCTACTGGTTAGCTTGAATCGATTTCATATGCGCACAATCCTCGCTATTATCCTGTCTTCAGCGCCCAAATAGACAAGACAGTGTAAACAAAACTACATGGAACCATGGACACAAAACTACAGAAAGGGTGGTGAAGACAGGGTTACCGACTTGGAACCGTCAGTAGGCAATAAGGCCTACTGGTTAGCTTGAATCGATTTTATATGCGCACAATCCTCGCTATTATCCTGTCTTCAACACCCAAATAGGCAAGACAGTGTAAACACAACTACATCCCATCAAAAGGAATTCTCTAACAATAAAGTCCACATCCAGAGAAACTAACTAAAGATACACATACAAAATAATAAACATCTCAGGATGTATCCAGAATCGTACTGAACAACCATAGTAGTTGCAGCTATAGAGAAAACCAATCTAGGGTACGACCAGAAAACCCGAGGGACGAAAGCATACCCACCTCCCTTAGTTGGGGTTTCAGTAGGTACAATCATAGAGTCCCAAGAGGTAGTCCAGTCATCGCACAAGTGAAAAGTGAAGAGTAATGACTGACTGTAGAGGGGTCAATCACTAAACATGCAGTGCGCTGTAAAACCAAAGGGTTATACCCTTTTCTGACGAAATTCCTGATTAAATTTGTAAAGCGGTCAGGAAACCCGTCAGACCCCTTTAACTTACGAAGTTTATAGGCCACATCTCCATAAAATGAGGGTTGTGATATGCCTAGTCGCAGAAGTGTTTTAAGGTTGGTGTTGTACTTTTCCAGCAGGCCCTCGTTGCGGCGGTATAATTTAGAGAAAGATCTACGTAGTTTGTGATAACGAAAACCCTGCTGAAGAAGTTTACTTGTAATAACTTGATTTTGATCATTGAAGTCTATAACATCATTACACGCTCTAGCAAATCGAATAAGCTGGGAGATATACACCCCATATGAGGTAGCACGAGGTACCTCTCCATCCAGGTGTGGATAGTTAACGATGTTAAAATTGAAATCATCTCTCTTATCATAGATTTTAGTATGAATACAATCATTTGAAATCAAGATATGAAGATCGAGAAATGCTGCTACTGTTCCCGAACTGTTGGCTTTATTCAACGTGAGCTCTGGTGGATAAATGTTAGTAACCATATGAACAAATAACGGATTATCAATATTGAGTATGTCATCAAGATACCGAGAAGTATTATTAAAGGCATCAATAATTTCACCCTGGCTAGCAGGTGACAAACTCAACATAAAATCTCTTTCATAGCAGTACAAAAACAAATCTGCAACAAGTGAAGAATGAAATGTACTTAAACATGATAACCATGATGATGAAAACGTTCCTTACCTTTTTCCGCCAAGCGTAGTCGCCACCACCGTAGCAATAACGCAACTCTTCATTCGGTTCTATAGTAAAGTTTCAAAGTCATTGACCTCTTGTTTTGTATTACTTGTATTTTTTGCTTGTTGCTTACCTTTTTCCGCCAAGCGTACACTGTAAAAAATCACCGATTTGGGGTTGTAAGGGTATAAACGATAAAGGCAAGAAAGTTGAGGATTTCTTAGCCAAAAATAATTTGTGTCTTTTTAATGATAACAAATCACATACTTATTTACATCCAGCAACAGGCTCTCATTCTTCCATTGATTTAACAATATGCGATCCAACGCTCTTGATGGATTTTTCGTGGATTGTTGGTGACGTGGAAGTGACCACGTCCCCTTATTTCTTGAACCCCCCAGTCGGTGGTGGGGTGTTAAGAATCAACCGACTGCTCGTTACTTAGCAGAGGGGTAGAACACCCCCGAAATGTAACCCACCTGTTGACCGTGGGTGGCGACCCGTGTCGTTGGAGAAGGGAGTCCTGGTGGTTGAGTGGCGTGGAGATCTGGTAGTTATCTCCACGTTGCAGCACACCACTTTGGTCCGGACTTCAACTAGACGGGCGGTCAGATTTGGCCCGATCTGATCAATCGGTTTGTCACGCCAGCTATAAGAGATCCGACCTTATTATTCAGACAGTACCAGTACACTGTATCTTAACTTACTTTTTATATTGTTCTACTTTAAACATTATATAGATAGGGTCCTTTATGGCGGTGGCGCACGGGCTAATCATGTATTTCAAAACGCTATATGGCTATACTTGTGCCACTTTTTAAGCGGAACATAAGTGCGGCTCTTTGACTTTTTAGTTAAAGGGTTATGTCCGCTGGGTGGTATGGGGGGTCTGATGCGTTAGCTTTATATGAGTATACCTTCTACGTATTCTTGGCATTTTGCTGTTGGATATCCACAGCAAATGTCCCCTTGTTGGACTCCGAGGTGGGTGAGAAGCGTGGAAGATGAATTCTTAACGCCACATCATGGCATCACAAAACGCACAAACGAAAAAAAAACAGAACATGAATCTGATACTGAGGAACCAGTGATTAACCAGTCCTTTCCTCGTTTTCTTATTATCGAATCAGAAGACGGGGGAAGGCCTGTTGCAGATATGTCACCTTTTGTCATAGAGAAAACTGTCCATTCCATTGCTGGACATGTTAAACAAATCAAAAAATTAAAGAACAAAACTCTTCTTATTGAAACAGAAAAAAAATCTCATTCGGATAATTTACTCACTATTAAACAAATTTTAAACACAAAAGTCAAATGCTACCCTCACTCCTCTTTGAACATCTCTAAAGGCGTCATCAGGTGCCCGGATCTCTCCGGAGTACCTGAAGACGAAATTATTCACGAGCTTGCACCACAGTTGGTAACTGTTGCGGCTCGACGAATAACCATAAAGAGGAATGACAAAATTATCAGTACAAATACTATCATCCTCACATTTTCAACACCCGTCTTACCAAAAACAATAAAGGTGGCATATCTGCAATTGCATGTTGACGCCTACATTCCAAACCCGTTACGTTGCTACAACTGCCAAGGCTTTGGGCACCACAACTACAGGTGTACTAAAGAAGAACGTTGTGGTAAATGTGGCGAGTCTGCATTCAAGCATAACGAACCAGATTGTCCTAACGACCTCAAATGTACCAACTGCGGTCTGGGACATCACGCAAATTCAAAATTATGTGAAAAATTTAAAAAAGAAAAAGAAATCATAACAGTTAAATATACACAAAACATTCCCTTTCCAGAAGCACGGAAATTGATAGAAGAAAAATATAAAATTTCAAGTCCGACCTCTTACGCATCTATTCTCAAAACAAAAGCAACACACACAGAATGCAGGGATGCAGGTACGCAATACGAACCACAGTCAGAAATTCAAAATACAAAGAATACTTCCTCAGTATCAAATCCAAACAAAAGTCAACAAACACAACTTAACAAGCCAAAATTAAACTTTTCACCTAATCAAACTTTTACATTTAAATCAAACACAAAACCGGCAGGCTCTGGCAGTGTCAAGAGCATGTCAATTTCTCAGAATTGGAAAGAGGGTTCTTCTAAGACTGTGAAGTCTAGAAGTTCCCCAGTCGTGAAGCCTAATACATCCTCGGTTGGAAGGCCTAGTGCTGCTCCGGCTAAGGAAGTTGGAAAGCCTAGTGCTGCTCCAACTAAGGAAGTTGGAAAGCCTAGTGCTTCTCCAACTGGGGAGCACAAGGAGCAGCCAAAGGTGTCTAATGGCCCTATTGAGCTGCATAACAAATTCGAACAGCTTATGGACATTTCATAGCCGGCAGCTGCACTGCCACTTCCATCCTCTCATGAAAGGTTAGCTGAGGTGCCACTTCAGCTGACTTCTTCCGGGGAGGAGGATCCATCAGTGGAGATGTCGCTGCTTGAGTCTCCTAAGACCTCTCCTAAATCTAAGGCCAAAAAAAAAAAAATTAAAAATCGCCTTAGCGCTAAATAATGGGTAAAACTAATAAGATCATTCAATGGAATTGTCGAGGTTTGAAACCAAATTATGATGAAATCAGCTTAATTTTAAATGAACACAACCCTATTGCCTTTTGTCTTCAAGAAACATTCTTGAAGACAAGTGATAAGGTATCTTTTAAACAATACTCACTATACAATCATATTTGTGATACCGGGGACAAGGCCACTGGTGGAGTTTCGATAATCGTTAATCGAAACATTCCTCACAGACCTGTTGCCTTGAAAACAAATTTGCAAGCTATTGCGGTCAGTGTTACTATGCACAGAGTCATAACAATATGTTCCTTATATTTACCACCTAGTTTTTCACTAGACCCTAAAGATCTAAATCACCTAGTTGCACAATTGCCATCACCTTTTATACTCTTGGGCGATTTTAATGCACACAACTACATCTGGGGTTGTAAAGATATAAACGATAAAGGCAAGAAAACTGAGGATTTCTTAGCCAAAAACAATTTGTGTCTTTTTAATAATAAGTCAAAAACCTCGGCAGATCCTAAACGCCCACATAAACCATGGTACGACGATGACTGCAAAAAGGCAGTCAGCGATCGTAAAGCTGCATTAAATAATTTTAACTTGCGGCCAAGTCAAACAAATTTAGATAACTTTAGAGTTTTTCGTGCAAAAGCCCGTCGTACTATTAAGGATAGCAAGAGGAAATCCTGGAGAACTTACGTCTCTAGGCTGAATTCTCGCTCATCACTTAAGAAGACATGGGACATGGTCCGGAAAAAAAGTGGTAAAGGTAATTCTAGTACTGTAAATCATATTAAAACAGATAATGGAGATATAACATCTTAGACCTTAGGCCAGAACCCCAAAATTGACAATCCGGTACCATTTTGGTGGGCAAATTCTTATTATTGTCAATTTGGGGGCAATTTTATGGAGGTAAGGAAAATGCATTATAGCAATTTCAAAGTTACAGCTTTACATGATTTTTAATGCGTTTTTAAACATACCCCCCTTGAAAAAACTGAAAATCAGAGAATGTCATAAAATGTGACTCAAAAAGTTATATTTAATAATTTCTGTATTTTCACTATTAATAATTATGTAAAACAGTTAACAGCCCCGAAATATGACAAGTACAATCAGTTTAAATGACCGTGTTTTCTTCTTTTTAGCCAAAAATCTGAATTTTACATGTAAATTTACCCCACCCACTTTTAGAGACTTTATACTTAACTTACATATTTTCTGTTTGTTACATAAGCAATACACATATGTGTTAATTTGAGACAATAAAATATATACTAAAAGAAAATAACAAAAATTCAAGTGTTTGTAATACATTTTTTAATTAAGCGATGGATAAAAGAACCCATTGAATTCTAAAATGAGTGCTATATTAAGTGATATTTTGGCATTTATAAGATATTACTTTGACATATATCACACTTGTAGTATTTTTTCGTATCTCAGTGATGAAATGTTCTAACAACAGATAAAAGTATGTTCAATTTATTAAAAACTGTTCTGTTTTATGGTCAATTAATGACTTTTCTTTATTAAATTTGCATATCAAATTGCCCCACCCACTTAGGATTAAGATCAAAAATTATTCAAACGGACAAAGGTAAACATTGATACCAGTTTTAGTGTCAAATGGAAACTATTATCATGTTCTGAGTAAATGTTCAGGTAAATGGAAATTAAAAATGCATGACAATAAATTCTTAATTTCATTACTTAGTGGTATTACAGCTTTACTTGATTTCAAATGTGTTTTATAAGTGTACATGTATAGGGGTAAAATACCAACTTTCCTCAAAAAGTATGTCTTCATTTATAAGCAACTGTGGATATATGACTAGAGTTTAAGTGTAAAATGTCAGATTTCTTACAATTTCTTTATAAATAGTATTGTGAACATTAAGAACCTGTGAAAATAAAAGGAATACTTTAATAAAACCATTTTGGGATATTTGCTTTTGGTAACATGGATATATTGATGATGGCATGACATTATCAATTTCCATATGTACACAATACTATTTATAAAGTATCATTCTAGTGTATACATGTATATAAGTGGTTTATTTGATTTATATATTTATTCTAGGTAGAACATGATTAACAATATAATATGTATTTATTCTATATAAACATATTGGCTGTTCAAAAAAGTAATTTTACCTAGCTGTGTAATTACCCCACCCACCCAATTTATAATGGGGAAGCTCAAGTAAGTGTAAATGTGTATCACTAATTCATTTGATTTATATTCTTATGTTAAACAAATTAAATTACAGATGCAATTGATTCTTATTTTTATTTTTTAACATCTTTAAGCACAATTAAACATCAAATTATACTAGAATTACATATATAAAGTGGGTGGGGTAAATTGAAGTTGTTTTCTTCACAAAAACATTTCCTTTTGATGTAAATGACAGATGTTTCTATACATTATAAAATATTTCCAACTTCATTATTTTAATCAATTAACTTTATTCTGAATACCTTGTCAGTTATTACTATTACAATGACTTTTCTTTTATGCAACTTTTACAATAGAATGGGGGTGTTTTGTACTTCTTTAAATTCGACCGTACATTTTGAAACCTATTTTGCCATTTGATTATTTTTACAGCTATTAACATAAAATACTTTCGCATATTTTTTTCTGTGAAATATAAAATGAATAACCATGTTTTGTATGTTTTTACGTTCAACTTTTGCGTTTAGGTCAATTTTTCACAAACTCTATGCACTAGACCTTTCAAACTTTGCTTATAGTTGTATCTTGGGTGGTATATTGCAACGTGACAAAGCAAATGTGGATGTGACCTTGACCCTCTAAGCAAGGGGCAGATAACTTAATAAGTTTTACTATCAACTTTTGCGTTGAGGTCACTTTTTCACGAACTGTATACACTAGACCTTTCAAACGTAGCTTACAGCTGTATATTGAGTGGTACATTGCAAAGTGACAAAGCAAATGTGGATGTGACCTTGACCCTCCAATAAAGGGGCAGATAACCTTATTATTTTTACCTCCAATATTATTTTGCGTTTAGGTCACTTTCTTGCAAACTGTACGCACTACACCTTTCAAACTTTGTTTTTAGTTGTATCTTGGGTGATACATCGCAACGTGACAAAGCATATGTAGATGCGACCTTGACCCTCCAAGCAAAGGGCAGATAACCTTATAATTTTTACCTTCAACTTTTGCGTTTAGCTCACTTTTTCACAAACTGTATGCACTAAGACATTTCAAGTGGTACAATGCAACTTGACAAAGAAATGTGCATGTGACCTCGACCCTCCAAGCAATTGACAGGTAACTTAATAATGTTAACCTTCAACATTTGCGTTTAGGTCACTTTCTCTCAAACTTTATGCATTAAACCTTTCAAACTTCGCTTATAGTTGTTTCTTGGGTAATACATCACAACGTGTCAAGAAGCAAATGTGGCTGTGACCTTCACCATCCAAGCAAATGGCAGATACCCGGTAACTTTAATTGTTATATTTACATCATTTTCTCATAGTGCCTCAGCAAACTGTGAGCTCCATTGTTTTTAGTGATTAAAATGTTTACAAACCTTCGTTAGGCGAGACATGTGAATCGTCGGATTTCTTGTTGAACCATTTATGTACATCTTTATTTTTGCAGAAATAAATCTATCTATGTATCGTTTTCTTAGCTGTTAGGATTTATATTGCTACACAGCCTTAAATTGACGACTGTCAGCACTCACAAAACGTGATCAAACTAGAAGGCATTCACTGGTCAAACATTATCGGGTGAGACACGTCATACAATTTATCTGTGTCTATTACATGTATTAATAGAATGTGTATGGAGATGTGTATGCGTATTTATTTGAGATTGAAGCTATGATTTTGCAACTGAGATAGCAAATACTAAGTTTGATTTATTTTTAATTGATTATAAAAAGAAAATAGAATATAACTGTATTACCCTATTTGAATTTTTACTTTTAAAATGAGGGATTGCGAGGTGGGGATGGGGAAGCGGCGGTGGGACTAACACACCGAGGATTTGACAGAAATTAACTCCTGTTTGAAAGGAATTAGCTGTTCCAGCCAAACTATTCGCACTACCACCATCCCACCGCCACCCTCTGGATTTAGACCCCGCACAAAGAATGTCAACAAAATACCCTTTAAACTTTTTTCTTCAAACATTTCCTCAAACAAACCTACCCTGAAAAGAGCGTTTATTCAAAACTCGAACCACTAGAAAATCTACAAATACCCCCAAGGATATTTTTATATAAAACAAATCTCTGAAATTTCGGAAATATCTCCCTGGACCTTTTTCCTTTACCGCCACCCAACACACCTAAAAAATCCCTACCAGCCGACCTCATTACCTCGTTTACCTACAAATCACCTCCTATAGAAAATATTTTTTTTACAACACCCCAGTCCCCTGGAAAATTTCGAAAATATCCCACTCACCAAAAAAACTCGAAAACCGGACGCACCCATCACCTCACCCCGCCCCACCCTTAATGGGTGATGTTTCCTATGAATGAGTGTTTATAATGATGATGTTGATATGATTTAACATAAAATTGGATTTAAGGGACACTGTGCAATTTAGATTAAAGGGGCATGTGCCAATACTTTTGGACTTTATTCTAATAGCGGATTTTAGAAATATTTGATATAATTTATGTGTATTCTGCAAGTGAATATTGTTCATTGTACAATTTAAATAAATTTGTTGATTATAATTTAAAAATTGTTGTCGCTGGTTTTGCACTTCCTTTCCTGATACTTTTTACCCGTAACAGTTAGGAACTGATATTGCGTGCAGAGCCAAATTAGACCAACGCTATTTACAACGGGGTACTTACTTAAGACAGAACCGGTACAGTACCAACATTGGGGACTACCCTGTAAAATGTTGCTCCTAGGGTAGAAATTAAACATTTCTCTATTTCCCTGGGTACTCCCGTTGCTGCCACAACCCCATCCCCACCCAGGTGAGTGAAATAAATTATAAGTGCGTACTTGCTTTTACGTGTACTCTCCCAGTTATTACTTCTATCCTACAACATTTTCACAGGTACGAACATTCTAAAATATCTAAAAGAGTAAAAAAAATGGAATGGGTGGGGAAGGTGGTGGGGTTCGGAGGGTTTTGTTATTACATTATTTTTGTTTTTCTAGATCTTTTTATAGAACGTAGATCAGACGTTTGGTCATCATCATGATTGAAATGCGCTTTACGTATTATTACGTATTTACCGTTTCAAAAATCGACCTGTGACTGTTGCTTGTTTGAGTGAAACGGGACATGCGCAGTGAAGCAATCTATAAAATCGTAACATATAAAAATTGATTGATCTCATCATCATCATCATCATAATGAAAAAAACACAGCATATAACAGAAAAAGGACTTAATATCATAAGAAATGCACCACGTATAAAGCCGTTTGTATCGAATATAATGCAATTGAAACCACCGAATATAAAGACGTATCCACCACGTATATTAAAATATATACCATATATAAAGTCAACAGAAGCACTGCATATAAATAAAAACCTACTTCATAGAATGTTCAAAGGACCTCATATATATTAGATAAACTACTGAATATAGTAATAACTGGACAGCATATAATGGTTTATCTACTACATACAATGACTTATCTATCGCATATACTGATTAATCTACTGCATATAAATACTTTTCTACTACATATAAAGATTTATTTAAAACATATAATTAAAATAAACTACATATCAAGAAAGATCTACCACACATAAAGGGAAATGCACTGCATATATTAATCGGCAACATCTTAAGACAGTCATGGCGTTCCATACAAGTTCATTGATCAGTATGGCAGATCATTAACACATCAATACATGTTGTGTATAACTGTATAAATAAACGTTTGTATACACACTTGGTTTTATATTTAATATCGTCATATAATGCTCAAATTGACATATCAACATCCTTCAAGAAAACTTTATCCAACCCATTTACTCAAATATTTCGTCTTCCTCTTCAATTTATTCGTCATCAAAATCTACCTCATGATCAAAGTTCATATCATCTTTTCCTTGGTTGGAACATTCGCGTAGTCTGCACAGAGAAGTACATGTTCTGTTATGTACGTTTTATTGTAAAGTCTAATAACAACAAAATCAAATCATAAAGAACACTTTTATTTTAAAAGAAACACAATGAATTGATTAATCATATTTCATAAGCATAATATGTTTAAAAAATCATGAAAAGGAAATCACAAGAGATAACCATTTTCACAATTTCCTCAGGTGGTTGTCTCCCTCGGATGAAAAAAATCGAGCAGGACTTACCCTATCTTATACCACTGACTAATTTCTTTGCCAGATATATACCAGTACAACACAATTTATACTAGACTGAGATTAAATTTTGTTAATATGGTAGAGCTACTATTTTAGATTTCATTTTCTGCCACACTAAAATACTAACATTGCAAGGTCATTGACATTAGCTAATGTTCATAAGGTTGGTCTGCTTTTACTTACCTTTACAACAGATATATGCAAACTACGAGGTAACTTTGAGTTAAAAACAAAAGATAAAGTTATGAAATTTAATAAGAAACATCTTTACCTTATTTGCTTGCTGTCTTGTTTTTATTTCATGTTATTTTCTGCAATTGTTTACAGTTTTACTCTGGATAATAAATGGTGAATTTATTAACAGGGGAAGTAACTTTTCAAATACTTATAAAAGTATTCCTTTTATTTTCAAAGGTTTTTAATTTCCACAATACTATTTATAAAGAAATTGTAAAAATCTGACATTTTACACTTAAACTCTAGTCATATACTCACCACTGCTAATAAATAAAGATATAATTTTTGAGGAAAATTGGTATTTTACCCCTATACATGTACACTGTATAAAACACATTAGAAATGAAGTAAAGCTATAATACCACTAAGTAATGAAATTTAGAATTTATTGTCATGCATTTTTCATTTCCATTTTTTACCTGAACTTTTACTCAGAACATGTTAATAGTTTCAATTTGACACTAAAACTGGTACCAATTTTCATCTTTGTCCATTTGAATAGTTTTTTATCTTAATCCTGAGTGGGTGGGGCAATTTGATATGCAAATTTAGCAAAGAAAAGTCATTAATTGACCCTAAAACAGAACAGTATTTAATAAACTGAACATACTTTTATCTGTTGTTAGAACATTTCGTCACTGAGATACGAAAAAATACTTCAAGTGTGATATATATCAAAGTAATGTGCTTATAAACGCCAAAATATCACTTAATATTGCACTCATTTTAGAATTCAATTGGTTCTTTTATCCATCGCTTACTTAAAAAATGTATTACAAACACTTGAATTCTTGTTATTTTCTTTTAGTATATGCTTTATTGTCTCAAAATAACACATACGTGTATTGCTTATGTAACAAACAGGAAATCTGTAAGTTAAGTATAAAATCTCTAAAAGTGGGTGGGGTAAATTTACATGTAAAATTCAGATTTTTGGATAAAAAGAAGAAAACAAGGTCATCTAAACTGATTGTACTTGTCATATTTCGGGGCTGTTAACTGTTTTACATAATTATTAATAGTGAAAATACATAAAATATTTTAAAAAATCTTTTTGAGTGACATTTTATGACATTCTGTGATTTTCATTTTTTTCAAGGGGGTTATGTTTAAAAACGCATTAAAATCATGTAAAGCTGTAACTTTGAAATTGCTATAATGCATTTTCCTTACCTCCATAAAATTGCCCCCAAATTGACAATAGTAAGAATTTGCCCACCAAAATGGAACCGGATATCGTTCTGGCCCATGGACTAATACCCTAGTACAGCCTCTACCCTAACCCTTACCCTAAACCTAACCCTAAACCTAAACCTTACCCTAAACCTTAATGATACCAAGTATCATTTCGTCAAACTGCCTATACCCTAGTACAGCCTCTACCCTAACCCTTACCCTAAACCTAACCCTAACCCTAAACCTTACCCTAAACCTTAATGATACCAAGTATCATTTCGTCAAACTGCCTATACCCTAGTACAGCCTCTACCCTAAGCCTAACCCTAACCCTTACTTACTTACGTACTTACTAACATACTTACTTATATATTTACTTAAAACATACTGATATACTTACTTAATTACATACTTACTCATATACCTATTTACCTGCCTGCATGCCTACCTGCCTGCCGGCCTACTTACTGAATTAACTTAATTACATACTTACTTAAATACTTACTTATGTCTATTTACTTACTTTCTACTTACAAACTGATATACTTATGTGAGTACTCCCTAATTACTTACTTAATTACTTATTTGCACAAAAATACCTACCTTATTACATACTTATTTACAAAAATACCTACATAATTGTATACTTACTTGCTTACTTACTTACAAAAATACGTATATAATTAGTTACTTTTTTACTTACTTATTTACTTACTTTCTTACTTAATTATTTGATTGCTTGATTACTTACTTACTTGTCTACTTACTTGATTGCTTATTTTCTTACTTACTGCTAAACCTTATCCTAACGCTTTATGATACCAAGTATCATTTCGTCAAACAGCCTATACCCTAACTCTTACCCTAACCCTAAACCTAACCCTAAACCTTACCCTTAACCTTAATGATACCAAGTATCATTTCGTCAATCTGCCTATATATATTGCAAACACTTTGGCAGAAACTTTTTCAAAAAATTCTTCTTCTGAAAATTGTCAACCAAATTTTCTGAAAAATAAGAAACAAAAAGAACAGAAGAAGCTGAACTTCAAGTCGAAAAACTTGGAAAAATACAATAAACTATTCACTCTCAAAGAACTTCGAGAGTCCCTTAAAAAGGCTCATGATACATCAGCTGGTCCTGATGATATCCATTATCAATTACTAAAACATTTACCTGAATCCTGTCTCTCTACCCTTCTTGATATATTTAATAAGGTTTGGGTGACGGGAATCTTCCCCGATTCTTGGAGGGAAGCAATCGTTATTCCACTCCCCAAACCTGGAAAGGATCATACGGACCCAATAAATTATCGCCCAATCGCTTTAACGAGTTGTATATGTAAAACCATGGAACGAATGATTAATGAGAGACTCGTTTGGTACCTGGAGTCCAACAAACTAATAACAAAGTATCAAAGTGGATTCCGGCACCAACGAGGCACAACAGACAATCTCATACGATTTGAATCGTTTATTAGGGAAGCTTTCATAAAAAAAGAACATTTAGTCTCTGTATTTTTTGACTTGGAGAAAGCTTATGATACTGCATGGAAGTACGGTATTATGAATGATCTACATGACATTGGTCTTAGAGGCCGATTACCCATTTTTATAGAGAAATTCTTAGATGATAGACAGTTTCGTGTCCGAATGGGTTCAACCCTCTCTGATATTCATGAACAGGAGATGGGTGTTCCACAGGGCAGTATACTATCTGTCACACTTTTTAATATAAAGATTAACAGTATAGTAAAATGCATCAATCCAGGTGTGGATTGTTCGCTATATGTTGACGACTTTGTTATATGTTATCGTGCAAAAACCATGAATACTATCGAGAGACAATTACAACAATGTCTCAATAAATTTCAGACCTGGTCTGATGAAAATGGTTTTAAATTTTCTAAATCTAAAACTAATTGTATGCACTTTTGTCAACTTCGTAAACATCATGAAAACCCTCATCTAACACTGGATGGGTCACCAATACCAGTAGTGGATGAGACAAAATTCCTTGGTCTTATTTTCGACCGTAAATTAACGTTTATACCACACCTTAAATACTTGAAGACCAAATGCCGTAAAGCTCTTAACTTACTTAAAGTTGTTGCAAACACTAATTGGGGAGCAGATCGAAAAGTCCTCTTGCGACTTTACAGATCTCTTATCAGATCCAAGCTGGACTACGGCTCAATAGTATATGGATCGACTCGCAAGTCGTACTTGCAGATACTCGACCCTATACATAATCAAGGATTACGACTCGCCTTAGGTGCCTTTCGTACATCACCAGCCGAAAGTCTATATGTTGAAGCCAATGAACCATCACTGTCTCACAGACGAGACAAATTAGCTCTTCAATACGCCATTAAATTAAAGTCTAACCCTTCAAACCTAACTTTCGATAATGTTTTTAATCCTAGTTGTGAACCTCTTTTTGATCGAAAACCGAAGGCCATTCGACCATTTGGTCTTCGTTGCTGGCTTCCAAGCCATGTAGGAATACGTGGTAATGATAGAGCTGATAGTGCTGCTAAGGCAGCATTAGATTTACATATAACTAATACCAAATTACCTTATACTGATTTTAAAAGTTGTATTAACACATATATTCGTAACTCTTGGCAAGCCGCTTGGGATTTGTCAGTTAACAATAAACTCCATCCAATTAAACCGTTACTCGGAGAATAGCGTTCTTCTAGTCGACCCATTCGTCGAGAGGAAGTTGTTGTCCTAACCCGGTGCAGGATAGGGCATACACGTTATACTCATTCATATTTATTACAAGGTGAGCAATTACCGGAATGTATACCCTGCTTTACACCGTTAACGGTCAAACACATCTTATTGGAATGTGTAGACTTTGATCCTATGCGTCAAAGGTACTACAATGTTAATACTATGAAAGAGTTATTTGATACTGTAGATTTTAGTCTTGTTTTAGATTTCCTGAAAGAGATCAGACTATATAAATCATTGTAATGTGTTCTTATATATATTTACTTGTTTATATACCCGTTGGCGGGCATTTATTGATTTACATACATAGTTTATATTACACCTTATCATCCCTTATTTTAATTTTATTTTTAATAGTTTTATCTTTATATATTTACATTAATTTTTAATTAATACTTAATTTTTCTTATTTTTTTTGCGCACAATATGACCTATTTATGTGTCGACGTGCCGTAAAACATCATTCATTCATTCATTCATTATTTCTTGAAAATATCGGCCCTCCACTCCTCGAAAAAACGCAACGATGGAAACTTCGCAAAGCTGATTGGGATACGTTTCAATCTCTTTGTGAGGAACAGTTAAAGCCTTCCGTTTTCGAGGATGTCGAAGACGCAACTGCACTTTTTACCAAAACCCTTCATGATATAGATGATCAAACTATTCCAAAAACCTCGGCAAATCCAAAACGCCCACATAAACCATGGTACGATGATGACTGCAAAAAGGCAGTCATCGATCGTAAAGCTGCATTGAATGCTTTTAACTTGCGGCCAACTCAAAATAATTTAGATACTTTAAGAGTTTTTCGTGCGAAAGCCCGTCGTACTATTAAGGATAGCAAGAGGAAATCCTGGAGATCTTATGTCTCTAGGCTGAACTCTCGTTCATCTCTTAAGAAGACATGGGACATGGTCCGGAAAATAAACGGTAAAGGTTCTAGTTGTGTAAATCATCTTAAAACTGATAATGAGGATATTACTTCTGTCAAAGATACTACCAACACTTTGGCAGAAACGTTGTCATCCAAATTTTCTAAAAAATAAGAAACTAAAAGAACAGAAGAAGCTAGATTTCAAGTCTAAAAATTTGGAGAAATACAATAAACTGTTCACTCCCAAAGAACTTCGAGAATCCCTTAAAAGGGCTCATGATACATCAGCTGGACCTGATGATATCCATTATCAATTACTAAAACATTTACCTGAAACTTGTCTCTTTACAGTACTTAATATATTTAATAAGGTTTGGGTGACCGGAAACTTCCCCGATTCTTGGCGGGAAGCAATCGTTATTCCACTCCCCAAACCTGGAAAGGATCATACGGACCCAATAAATTATCGCCCTATTGCTTTAACCAGTTGTATATGTAAAACCATGGAACGAATGATTAATGAGAGACTCGTTTGGTACCTGGAATCCAACAAGCTGATAACAAAGTATCAAAGTGGATTCCGGCGCCAACGAGGCACAACAGACAATCTCAATCGATTTGAATAATTTATTAGGGAAGTTTTCGTAAAGAAAGAACATCTATTCGCTGTATTTTTTGACTTGGAGAAAGCTTATGATACTGCATGGAAGTACGGTATTATGAATGATCTTCATGACCTTGGTCTTAGAGGCCGATTACTCATTTTTATAGAGAAATTCTTAGATGATAGACAATTTCGTGTCCGAATGGGTTCAGCCCTCTCTGATATTCATGAACAGGAGATGGGTGTTCCACAGGGCAGCATACTATCTGTCACACTTTTTAATATAAATATTAATAGTATAGTAAAATGCATCAATCCAGGTGTGGTTTGTTCGCTATATGTTGACGACTTTGTTCTATGTTTTCGTGCAAAAAACATGAATACTATCGAGAGACAATTAAATAAACTTCAGACCTGGTCTGATGAAAATGGTTTTAAATTTTCAAAATCTTAAACTGATTGTATGCACTCTTGTCAACTTCGTAAACATCATGAAGACACTCATCTAACACTGGATGGGTCAACAATACCAGTAGTGGATGAGATAAAATTCCTTGCTCTTATTTTCGACCGTAAATTAACGTTTATACCACACCTTAAATACTTGAAGGCCAAATGCCTTAAAGCTCTTAACTTACTTAAAGTTGTTGCAAACACTAATTGGGGAGTAGATCGAAAAGTCCTCTTGCGACTTTACAGATCTCTTATCAAATCCAAGCTGGACTACGGCTCGATAGTATATGGATCGACTCGCAAGTCGTACTTGCAGATGCTCGACCCTATTCATAATCAAGGATTACGACTCGCCTAAGGTGCCTTTCGTACATCAGCAGCCGAAAGTCTATATGTTGAAGCTAGTGAACCATCACTGTCTCATAGACGGGACAAATTAGCTCTTCAATACGCCATTTAATTAAAGTCTAACCATTCAAACCCAACTTTCGATAATGTTTTTAATCCTAGTTGTGAACCTATTTTTGATCGAAAACCGAAGACCATTCGACCATTTGGTCTTCGTATTGAACCAAAATTAAGAGACACTGAAATCGACCTAAATTTGATTGTCAAGTACAAAGTACCACAAATTCCACCGTGGACTTTGGAAACACCAACAATTATTTTTGATCTTTGTAATAATAACAAATCCAGAACAGACCCTACTGTCTTTCAAAGCAAATTTAATGAAATTAAATCGAAATACAGTAACTTTCAACATATATACACTGATGGGTCTAAAGATGGAGATAAGGTAGCTGCAGCAGCTGTTGTTCACAAACACAGCATAAAGAGCCGCCTGCCTGACAAGGCCTCTATCTATTCAGCTGAACTTAAGGCAATTGAACTTGCCTTAAATTATATTCAGGAATCTGATGATGACCATTTTGTAATATTTTCTGATTCCCTTTCATCTCTTCAAGCACTGGGTAATATGAAACATGATAACCCAGTTGTGCTTCAACCTTCAGAAAAGTACAATTCTCTTATAATTGATAATGTTATTATTTTCTGCTGGCTTCCAAGTCATGTATGCATACGTGGTATTGATAGAGCTGATAGTGCTGCTAAAGCAGCATTAGGTTTACATATATATGATACCAAATTACCTTATACTGATTTTAAAAGTTGTATTAACACATAAATTCGTAACTCTTGGCAAGCCGCTTGGGATTTGTCAGTTAACAATAAACTCCATTCAATTAAACCGTTATTCGGAGAATGGCGCTCTTCTAGTAGACCCATTCGTCGAGAGGAAGTTGTCCTAGCCCGGTGCAGGATAGGGCATATACGTTATACTCATTCATATTTATTACAAGGTGAGCAATTACCAGAATGTATACCCTGCTTTGCACCGTTAACGGTCAAACACATATTGCTGGAATGTGTAGACTTTGATCCTATGCGTCAAAGGTACTACAATGTTAATACTATGACCGAGTTAATTAATACTATAGACTTTAGTCTAGTTCTAGATTTCCTGAAGGAAGTCAGACTATATAAATCATTATAATATGTGCTGGCATATATTTACTTATTTATATACCCGTTTTCGGGCATTTGTTGATTTACGTGTATAGTTTATATTACTACCATATCATCTCTTACTTGTAAATAGTTATATCTTTATATATTTATATTAATTTTTAATTAATCCTTCATTTCTTCATCATTCGTCAGGTTTTTGGGCACAATATGACCTATTTATGTGTCGACGTGCCGTAAAACACCATTCATTCATTACATCTTATTGAAATGTGTAGACTTTGATCCTATGCGTCAAAGGTACTACAATGTTAATACTATGAAAGAGTTATTTGATACTGTAGATTTAGTCTTGTTTTAGATTTCCTAAAAGAGATCAGACTATATAAATCATTATAATGTGTTCTTATATATATTTATTTGTTTATATACCCGTTGACGGGCATTTGTTGATTTACATACATATTTTATATTACACCTTATCATCCCTTATTTTTTAATACTTTTATCTTTATATATTTACACTAATTTTTAAATAAAAATTCATTTTTCATCCTTTTTTGCGCACACTATGACCTATTTATGTGTCGACGTAAAACACCATTCATTCATTCATTTAAATTAAGGCGTAAAGTAATATTTATATAATTTCCCTTTCCTTTCACCGATTTTTACCGTGAAATTTTAAGAAAAAACAAAGTTAAAGCAATTTATCTTTTAAACGGCTTCATAAAAAACTGCACAAAGTCTCTGTCGACGTCGCGTCGTAAATATAATATGTGTACGACTAACGACGTTGACACAAACATTGGAAACAAACACTGGTACCATAAATGATAATGATAAATATTGCTCCGTATTTTCTACTTCTTTTTCCGTCCGTTTTTCTTTTTCTTCTTTTCTAGAGTTTATGTGAAAACTCTAAATTTAATTTATTTTCATGCATCATGTCTGATTCGCTCGAATCTCAAATTACCGCAATAACTATGGTCATGTATTTGGTATATCTCTAGGGTAAAACAATAAGTTTAACTTCATTTAAAAGTGTATTTAATGTATATACAATTTCCAGGCAGCCGTCATGCAATCATGCTGAATATCAGAAGATATATGTGTTGTTATTAAACATGTTACTGTTAACGTAACATCAATATTTTCTTTCAAGAAACTTTAATTATAACGCCAAATAATTAATAACACAAATGCGAACTTTATAAACATGATTGCTACCATTTTTCTATCAACATGGAATATACTCTAATATAAAACACCCAAAAAAGCAGCACACAACAGAAGTATTATACATCAATTCAAACAAAACACAGTTATTGTCATTATAACTCACGTTAGTCAGAATATAACATAACCACCAAATACACAATTATTGTTTATCATAAATTCATCAAATACAAACTCTTTTGTCCAAGCGACATTGTCGTGAAAACATACACCTCTACTAGAGAATACGACCCCGAAGTAAACGCACAAAACCGAGTTTACAAACATAACAAGGTAGAACATTCAGACTTTACCAAACTGTTGATGAATTATCCCTGATGTCCGGTCACTCTCTTAACACAAGCTTATCAAAATGATGAACAATTGCATTGATGATCGCTTTTCTTTTTGTAACTCGCACAGCATTTCCATTTTTTTCTGACAGCAGAACTTTGGTATCTCTCTTGTGTGCATGTAGAAAGTGAGAATAAGTAAGACCACGTCCATATATATTTTCTTCGCCATAGATTTGCTAATGACCGCTTCACCTTGACACAACGCGGTCTCAGTGACATGGAATGCCTGTAAGGCTCTCGACTGATCAAGAACATATTCATATGCAGACTGAATACTGAATACTGTGTCTTTGAATACTGTTATCCCCGAAAGGCATGGCGCGCATAACATAGCATAGGGCTTTAGCATCCTCTAGCGCATCGTGAGTCCAGTTGTGTAATGGTACAGAGTAGCCAGTTTATAACTGTGGTGGCCTGGTAATACCTTCTTCCAGTATAGACAGACTGTCGACAAAACCATGAGTTTCTTCTTTGAATGCAGACATAAGACCAGTCTTATCCAACGCTCTAAGCAACATTGGCATATCAAATACCTTTCCGTTATGGGCGACGAGGATCTTTTGCCGGTGCCTATATATTTTATCCAATACATGAAAGCTTGTAAGCAGTTTTTTCCGTGGTTCTAATTTCTCTACCATTTTTCAGTTTTCTAACACCATCAACTACAGAAATGTTTAATCCAGTGATCTGTTGAGCCATTGTTGATATCGTTGCAGTGGGTAGCACGTAGTTATTAAATGTATATTGATTGTTAACATAGGCCGAAAATTGTGTTATTTCAGCAGATGTCCCAACTGTGGTTGTTTCCAGGCCATAGTATATGGTAACATTTGAGGCGTCAGACTCATCTTCCATGAACTGTAATATGCTTTTTCATAATGCTAGGTACATATTTAGCTAAAATCTCTTCCTTTTGTTTCCTTTCCTTTTAAGTCGTATAACGTCGTACTTTCAGTAATGTTTTCCAGGTGCAAACACTAAGAACAACAAACATATTAAGATCTCGCCTATATACAAGGGCATACACTTATATAATTTAAAATGCATACTTTAATTATATTCTGCTTTCCTATTATGCATGCGTATATAATGTATAAATACTATTTTTATTACTCATATTAGTATTATATTGTAATGCATGTGTTATACTCTTCTAGACACCTTTGAAAAAATACATGGGTTGGATAGGCGAAACCGCTAGCTTTTGAAAAATCACGAACAACTCATTACTGTCTGTTTTCACGTATATATATTTAATCAGATATTTAATATAAGCTATATTTCAGTCAATGAAATTGACGAATTGCTAAAAACCTTGTTGAGTAACATGTACAGTCCATCTAACGGTAACTATAAATAATATTTGAATGAATGAATGGTGTTTTACGGCACGTCGACACATAAATAGGTCATATTGTGCGCAAAAAAATATGAAATATGAAGTATTAATTAAAAATTAATGTAAATATATAAAGATAAAACTATTAAAAATAAAATAAAAATAAGGGATGATAAGATGTAATATAAACTATGTATGTAAATCAATAAATGCCCGGCAACGGGTATATAAATAAGTAAATATATATAAGAACACATTACAATGATTTATATAGTCTGATCTCTTTCAGGAAATCTAAAACTAGACTAAAATCTACAGTATCAAATAACTCTTTCATAGTATAAACATTGTAGTACCTTTGACGCATAGGATCAAAGTCTACACATTCCAATAATATGTGTTTGACCGTTAACGGTGCAAAGCAGGGTATACATTCCGGTAATTGCTCACCTTGTAATAAATATGAATGAGTATAACGTGTATGCCCTATCCTGCACCGGGCTAAGACAACTTCCTCTCGACGAATGGGTCTACTAGAAGAACGCCATTCTCCGAGTAACGGTTTAATTGGATGGAGTTTATTGTTAACTGACAAATCCCAAGCGGCTTGCCAAGAGTTACGAATATATGTGTTAATACAACTTTTAAAATCAGTATAAGGTAATTTGGTATTAGTTATATGTAAATCTAATGCTGCCTTAGCAGCACTATCAGCTCTATCATTACCACGTATTCCTACATGGCTTGGAAGCCAGCAGAAAATAATAACATTATCAATTATAAGAGAATTGTACTTTTCTAAAAGTTGAAGCACAACTGGGTTATCATGTTTCATATTACCCAGTGCTTGAAGAGATGAAAGGGAATCAGAAAATATTACAAAATGGTCATCATCAGATTCCTGAATATAATTTAAGGCAAGTTCAATTGCCATAAGTTCAGCTGAAAAGATCGAGGCCTTGTCAGGCAGGCGGCTCTTTATGCTGTGTTTGTTAACAACAGCTGCTGCAGCTACCGTATCTCCATCTTTAGAGCCATCTGTGTAGATATGTTGAAAGTCACTGTATTTCGATATAATTTCATTAAATTTGCTTTGAAAGACAGTAGGGTCTGTACTGGATTTGTTATTATTACAAAGATCAAAAATAATTGTTGGAGTTTCCAAAGTCCAAGGTGGAATTTGTGGTACTTTGTACTTGGCAACCAAATTTAGGTCGATTTCAGTGTCTCTTAATTTTGGTTTAATACGAAGACCAAATGGTCGAATGGCCTTCGGTTTTCGATCAAAAAGAGGTTCACAACAAATAATATTTGAAGAGGTAATTATCACAAAATAATTGTTAATACATCCCCAACATGTACAATCGTTATTATCATGACGCGACGTCTTTTTCGAAAGGTATTATGGTTAATAAAATAAAATACAGAAAAAAATATTCCGATGACCAGCAAATTTTATTTTATATTCCGATAGGAAATTAAATTCCCTAAAACATATAAAAATTATGTAGTTTTTTATGAAGCCGTTTAAAAGATAAAAGGTTTTAACTTGCATTTTCTTGAAATTTGAAATTTCACGGTAACAAATCGGTGAAAGAAAAAGGAAATAATATAAATACTATTTTATCTCTTATTGTAAATGAAATAATTTATATATCAATTGAAAGGTCTCATCAAGACGAACAGTTTGATATAAAAAAAAATAATTACATGTGACTAGCCTAAAAGAAATATAAAAAGATCGGACACTCTAAAAACACTCTAAAAATGTCATAAACGTTGAAAAATGAGTATAACGGGATTTTTATGAAAAACGTCAAACAGCCATTCTTGAGACGTTATTATTAAAAAACATGTTTAAGTAACGGCAAAACAAAATTCAGATTCAAATCGCAAATATCTTCAAATTTACAAATATATATAGTTCATATGCGTACCCTTAAATTTTCGAATAGGTCAACTACCCCTTAAATGCAATAATACCGTATTCCTCTGCATATACTTCTGAGGGTACGCTAGAAAATTAAAAAGTCTAAAAGGTTTAAAGTGTGTTCGAAGGAGAGTTAAGTTGCTATCGTATTGCCTTCTAAATGTCATATCAAGTTGCTTCTAAAATGTTTTATTAAGTTACTTCATAAGAGATAATATAACGTACAAAATGATATATAGGGTCCTATATACGGTAACACCTCTTACCGGCTAAAGCGGTATTCTATAAAAAATATTTACCACCAAAGACAGGTCTCTAACCACCAAAAACATATATAAATAATATATACCAATAACAAAAGCAGACCTCTAACAACCAAAAAGATATATAGGGTCCTATAGAAAGCGCAGCGTCCGAACGCAATGGCATCGTAGGTCCGCACTGTACTGCAAACAAGGACTAGAAACTACAATGAAAGAGTGAAAAAAAACAGAAAGGGTGGTGAAGACAGGGTTACCGACTTGGAACGGTCAGTAGGCAATAAGGCCTACTGGTTAACTTGAATCGATTTTATATGCGCAAAATCCTCGCTATTATCCTGTCTTCAGCGCCAAAATAGACAAGACAGTGTAAACAAAAATGAAAAGAGACAAATAACAACAGAAACGGTGATGAAGACAGGGTTACCGACTTGGAACGGTCAGTAGACCTACTGGTTAGCTTGAATCGATTTTATATGCGCACAATCCTCGCTATTATCCTGTCTACAGCGCCAAAATAGACAAGACAGTGTAAACAAAACTACATCCAATCAAAAGGTATTCTCTAACAATAAAGTCCACATCCAGAGAAACTAACTAAAGATACACATACAAAATAATAAACATTTCAGGATGTATCCAGAATCGTACTGAACAACCATAGTAGTTGCAGCTAAAGAGAAAACCAATCTAGGGTACGACCAGAAAACCCGAGGGACGAAAGCTCATGCACCAACTCCCTTAGTTGGGGTTTCAGTAGGTACAATCATAGAGTCCCAAGAGGTAGTCCAGTCATCGCACAAGTGAAAAGTGAAGCGTAATGACTGACTGTAGAGGGGTCAATCACTAAACATGCAGTGCGCTGTAAAACCAAATGGTTATATCCTTTTCTGACGAACTGCCTGATTAAATTTGTAAAGCGGTCAGGAAACCCGTCAGACACCTTTAACTTCCGAAGTTTATAGACCACATCTCCATAAAATGAGGGTTGTGATATGCCTAGTCGCAGATGTGTTTAAAGGCTGGTGATTTACTTTTCCAGCAGGCCTTCGTTGCGGCGGTAGAATTTAGATAAATATCTACGTAGTTTGTGATAACGAAAACCCTGCTGAAGAAGTTTACTTGTAATAACTTGATTTCGATCATTGAAGTCTATAACATCATAGCATTCATCAAACGCTGGTCTTTAACATGCAAAATAATTTGAAATATATATCCCACCAAAATGTGGAATCTAACAGCCTGACGCAATAAAACAGATATCCTACTTAAAGAGGAATACAAGATTCAACAATAGGCTGTAAACAACCGAAACAGTATGAAACATGTATAACACTAAAGGCCGATTTACAAGTATAACAACTAAAACTACAATTATAGGCAACGTGTCACATTTCCCGTTCGTGGGTTTTAGCAAGAGACACAGTAGACCAAAATAAATCCGTTTGAATAGCCGTCTAGAATTTAACTGTATCCCCGCTTCTTTATTTGGTCATAACACTTACATGCGTTGATATTTCCTAAACCTAATAATCCATTTCTATTTGAACATTTGTATTGTACAAACATCTGTTGAATGAATAGCTCCGAAATTCAAGTTCAAGCTACGCCGCCTGTTGTCCATAGGTCAAGTCCCACACATATTAGCCATGTGCTCCATTTTATATGTTTGTTTTGTTATTTATGGGGGTATCTGTGCTTTCCTTACAAGAATAATTACATATTGTACTTTTAATTGCTCAAATTTCTAGAGGATATAAACGTGATTGACAGATAGGAACTATGTATTATTACGAATATGCAAAACGGAATACCGATTAACTCTAGAACTATTATCATTAATCAAAGTGCTAGTATATTCAGATATTCACAGTGATGGACTGTAAAGTGGGTTGATTTGATAACATAATACGATGGAATGTCTGGTTGACATTCATGAACATTTGTTTAAACCACATTCATACTGAACTGTAACATGTTGAACAGTTGCAACCCTCACCATCTGAACGTTATTTAAGCAATGCAATATGTTTCATTTAATTTTCGATAACTATTTTCTTGTGCAAGGTTCTATCTTTAAAATTTATAATCGGCGTTATGTAAACGTATTGTTATGACAATCTGAACTCGTAATATAATTACGTCTATTCAACATAGTACATGCATACTTAGCGAAGTTCAAACACGTTGATGCTGTCACATTTATCCATTCCAACATAGAGTTTGTTGTCTTTAGCACAGTATTCCAAAGCATTAACATGGGTCAACCCATCTGGTTCTCTCAGTAGTATCTGTATCAGGGTACAATCAAGGGTCAGCAGGTGGATTTTCTTTCCCCCATAGTCACACATGTACACCAATCCATTTTTATCTAGAGCCAGTCCTGTAGCACCAGCTACCTTGTCAGCGCTGTATATGGCCTGTACCCGGCCATCCATTGTCAGACTCGTCACCGTATCGTTCTCAAAATCTGATACGTATATTGTGTTTTTGTCTAAACTTAGGGTCAGGTTTCTAGGATCAGTAAAAAGACTATTTCCTAAATTGTCTGTTGTGAATCTCTGTAATATGGTTCCAGTTATGTCCATAATCTCAAGCTTTGATGGCTTGTTAAACGTAACAAGTAATCTCCCCTGATCATGCACAATGCCATAGCAATCTCCTTTAACCTTTAAGTCATGACCTGTACATAGAGTAATAGATACGAAGACAAACTGTATCTTGTTTTCCGCAGGAATAGTCACTGCCACTTGACCTGTAGTGACCTCGGTTATGCCCCAGGGTGAGCTAGACATCTTCAACTCAGATGTTATCTTGTTGTGCTTGATATCGATCAGTTTGACGGTGTAGTTATATTTATCAACTGCAACAAGTTGGTCATTGGAGAGTAAAACCAGTCCAGTTATAGACTGTATGTATCTATCAGCGTTTGATTTGACATTAATAACGCTATTAAAAATTGCCTTTCTATCTTTGGGATCTATCTGTAATGGTTTCGTCTTAGTGGCATTGGTTGATAGCGCATTTCTCTCTTTAATTTCTGCCTTCGGTGTTGTGATTTTGTCTGGCGGTAAGGGTACTGAGGCTGTATTCTCTTTATCCGAAACTATTGACAGGTTCCCTAATGTCAGGAGCTTGCTCTTTATAGTTAATATGTGTATTCCGGGTTCGAACGTGTATTGTCTTATCTTATTGCCTTGGCTAACAGTTTTCACTTTGTCTTCCACTGATTTAATTTTCTTTTCAATATTTTTCATTGCTACGAATACCTGCTTATGTTGTTTCTTTTTCTGTTTGCTCTGAAGTTCCGTAGCCATTAAGTTCAGTTCATGCTTGACTGAATCCAACTCATCGAATATTACTTTCATTGCTGCAGTATCTTCAAAAGTGATCGCATTCACTTTTAGGCACATGTCTGTTTCCAGTTTATCAAACAATTCATTTATCTCTTGTCTAATCTCTTTGATACGTGATATTGCTTTATCTCCGTACATGTCAACTAGTACCTCATTCTTCTTTGCTGTACTTGTATTTGTCGCAACAGAGACTTCTAGATCGTTTATTTTCTTAATTAAAGATTTGAATCCTTGGCTTGTTTCTATTCCGTCGGCTATGTCGGGGATAAAACTGACTCCTGTACACGTTCTATGACTGATGGTCATGCAGGCAGAACACCCCAGCTGATCGTGAGTTTTGCAGAAATATTCAACGATCTTATCACGATGCGTCAGGCAGGGATCAGTGCACACATCCGCTGTCGATATCGACCTTACCGGACGCTTGTTTCTGGGCATGTGTTCCTGGTCAAGAAAAGTATGATGTCGACTAACGGACATCTTTCGATGACACCTATAACATGTTACACACAAATATTCATTACAATTGGCACAATATCCTTCAGCTTGCAAGTGTAGTCCATCGTTACTGCACGGCTCACAGAAGAAGTCATGTAGTTCATCCGATCCTGCCATAATGGAAGCACTTAAACCGGCCTTTCTACCGGGTACAGCCATGTTGTTGCGCTCGTAACTTAACTATTTATCTTGCCTTTCGTCTTAATCTATTTTATAAGAAAATAGATAATCCAAATATTACTTGGTTTATAGTTACTTTAGCATGTCACTTAATATGTATACATACAGTTTATCCATTGTACACATTAACATTTTTAAATACACGAGTTAAATACCGGTACGTTAGCCCCCTCAAAAAGCTTACTGCAAATATATATCATTCTGAACACGGCGCTAACCTCGTCGCACAGGCGTTTTGTCACAATGTTAAATCATGTTAAGTATAGCGTACGTAAACATGTTCTAGTTTATTGCTTGCCAATTTCTATTTCAGTGCTTAATAATGTCCCATATCGATTAACCAATAATACAGGTAATGCACATGCATACTCTTCAATATAGCATGAGGTGTAACCAATACTGGGCTATTCGTGCCCAACATATAATATAGTTAAGGGTATACAATAAGTACCTACCAAAGAATATGTCAATAATATTCTCATTATTTTGTGTATTTTGAGCTTGATTAGAGATACGGTTAAACTCCAAAATAATGAGTGTAAATCTTCTGCTCTGATTGCATGAACATATTTTAAAACTTTTAAGTCAATGTGTTTTCTTAGAAAAAGTTATAACACTTGTACAACTGGGTATATAGGATTTTAGTATGTACTTCGAATTAGTGAAGCTTTCGATGTTCCTAATTCTAAAATATGCCAGTTAAAATTATTTTGACATCATATTTTACTAGCATTACCACTACAAATGCGTTTGCAACAGAAATTTTCGAAATATTTAATGTTAATGCTGAATTACAGTTACTTGAATTTCAAACAATATTCAATTTAAAGTCAGGTAATTTAAGATTATCCATATTTCATTTTTTTATAGACGGAGAATCTGCGATAAATGGGTCAAATATTTTTTCTTCTTCTATTATTTCATACCAATTTTAAGCATGTTATATCTTTAAGCGATCTTTGACTCATGTAATTTTGTTCAGTGTATGCGTATTCTTAAATATCTTGTTGATAGATACCAGGTATAACCAGGAACAAAAATAACTCGACACTTCAACCGCTCCTGTATGACTATCATAGAATCATAGCTAATCTCAAACCAAAAATTATGTTTACTTAGCAGTGTGCCTTGGTATGAGATTTAACAAATGCTAAATGAAGGTGCTAGAGTATTCACAAGGCTGAACATGATATATTTCAGTAAAATAAGTGTAACATAGTGACCTTATTTGGGGTTAATTATAATCGTTCATTAATACTTAATTGGGAAGATAAAATGATACACTGAATTCCAGCAACAAGCAGCTTTAATAAATAACTGTTCGTGCCTCCTTAAATGCACTGAACAACGACTAGCATTGACATTGCGATAATTTTCTCATGCAGACGTGAAACTTGCATCAGCAACGCACTGATTATTAATAAATTAAATGAAACTGTTGCAATTATTAGACATTAAATGAACAATATTTGCATAGTCATAAGTATATTTGGCGTGAGGAATTAAACATACTTCTTTTAATTATTAAGTAAATCCCGGTACAGGAATTTTGTCACGCTTGCTAAAACATGTTCTATTATTTGCTTGACAAATTCTAATATTTGACTGCGATTAAATCCAATATAAATTACATATTTGAATCAATACTGCACTATTCGTGCGTAGTCTTCAATAATGTGTTGATATGATACAAGTTGTAACCAGGAACATAATATAAATAACTTCAACCGCTCCGTAAACCACAATAAATATAAATGAAAGGGTGCCTTTATGTGAGATTAATAAGATATCGCACCATTCATAATTTAAAGTACAGAGTTGCGAGATTATTCTTCATTAACTGCTTATTATTTTGTATTTACATTTTATAATATTTGACCACCCATTCTGTATTGATTTTAAGTAAACATTTTCTTATTCATTAAACGCATGTGCATAAACACTATTTACTACTGAGATGCGATTACTTGCCAAATGCATACATCTATTTAAAGTGTGTGCGTTATATACAACCAGGCCTACACAGTTTAGTCTAATAGTATGTTATTGAAGATATGTTACTTCCATTCAACATCACAATATTCATTGGAACATATGCAAATAGATTGAACTACAAGTATAACAACATTAGTTACAGTTCTCTCCATCGTGGCTGAAAAGGTGTACGTGATTATCGGTTTAAAATTGTAACAATACGTTTAAAAATAAAAATGATAAGGAAAAACGAAGAGAAAACAAATCCAAAAATGTAACTCTGTCGTGCCATTCTACCCCCACGCAATCTCCACCGAACTAACACCCCATATCCCCGTTCAGGTTAAAAGAAACATAGCGACAGTTGATATAGACAAAATACAACGGTATATCGATACAAAGTTAAGGATTTTGGAATCGTTTAGTGTTCTTAATATAGTTTTGAACTTGAGTAAATAGAGTGTGATTTTCCTCGTCCGTTAATTGGCCGTTTACAAATTTGCGAGGACTTTATGGATGAACTATACGAGTGTCCAAAAATAATTTCATTTCTGAAAATTACACATCTAAACAAGTAATGCTCAAGATCTTCAACACCATCACCACATATACAATTGGGATTATCCCAAAACAATTGGAATTATACCAACTACAACGTATTAATGTAGAGATGGTAATATATACATTGAATACCTGTTTAAATGACTGTGCAAATACATTATAATACAATATCGCACGACTAACCGATTATGAATTATTTAAGATATAGCGTTTAAGTACACTTCAGTGTCTTCAAGGTGTGGCCTCTCTACAATCCATTTTGTCAATGCCAATATATAAAGCTCGTCATTGGCGAAGCTGAAAGATCAAGTACGAAGAGTTTCAAGGCTCACTAGTTAAACTATTAAAGTAGGTACTAAGGATCACACATATCAATTTCGGTAACCGTACAATATATAGTGTTCGATGTCACGTGGTTGTGATCACTACCGATAAAGTATGTCACGTACAATATATAGTATTCGATGTCACATGGTTGTGATCACTACCGATAAAGTATGTCACGAACAATATATATTGTTCGATGTCACGTGGCTGTGATCACTACCGATAAAGTATGTCACGTACAATATATAGTGTTCGATGTCACTTGGTTGTGATCACTACCGATAAAGTATGTCACGTACGGTACAATATATAGTGTTCGATTCACGTGGTTGTGATCACTACCGATAAAGTATGTCAAATGTTAAGTCTCTATTGTTAGGCAAGCGTAAAATGGCTGCCCAACAGAAGAGCGAACAAGGGCTCAAGAGAAAAAATACGGTATGTTACTCCTTGTGATAGCAGTGTTTGTTTCTGTGTTTTGTGGTTGACTGTCCTCCTTGAATGCTATTTTCCCTGTCCGATCTTTTCATATTTCTTTGTTGGTGTTATATGTTCCTAAAGAATATAGAAACACGAAACAGTTTCCATTTTTGGAATGCAGAACTTGTGCGATTATGCAAACGTTAATCTTATTGAAATAAAGAAGGGATGATCTTTTAAATTATGTTGAGGAGTATATTTAGGTGCATAGTTCTAATGGAATTGTCGAGGTTTGAAACCAAATTATGATGAAATCAGCTTAATTTTAAATGAACACAACCCTATTGCCTTTTGTCTTCAAGAAACATTCTTGAAGACAAGTGATAAGGTATCTTTTAAACAATACTTACTATACAATCATATTTGTGATACCGGGGACAAGGCCACTGGTGGAGTTTCGATAATTGTTAATCGAAACATTCCTCACAGACCTGTTGCGTTGAAAACAAATTTGCAAGCTATTGCGGTCAGTGTTACTATGCACAGAGTCATAACAATATGTTCCTTATATTTACCACCTAGTTCTTCACTAGACCCTAAAGATCTAAATCACCTAGTTGCACAATTGCCATCACCTTTTATACTCTTGGGCGATTTTAATGCACACAACTACATCTGGGGTTGTAAAGATATAAACGATAAAGGCAAGAAAATTGAGGATTTCTTAGCCAAAAACAATTTGTGTCTTTTAATAATAAGTCACATACTTACTTACATCCTGCTACAGGCTCTCATTCTTCCATTGATTTAACAATATGCGATCCAACGCTTTTGATGGATTTTTCGTGGAGTGTTGGAGACGACCTCTGTGGAAGTGACCACTTCCCCATATTTCTTGAAAATATCGGCCGTCCACTTCTCGAAAAAAAAAACGATGGAAAATTCGCAAGGCTGATTGGACTACGTTTCAATCTCTTTGCGAGGAACAATTAAAGCCTTTCGTTTTCGAGGATGTCGAAGACGCAACTGCTCTTTTTACCAAAACTCTTCACGATATAGCTGATCAAACCATTCCAAAAACCTCGGCAAATCCTAATCGCCCACATAAACCATGGTACGACGATGACTGCAAAAAGGCAGTCAGCGATCGTAAAGCTGCATTAAATAATTTTAACTTGCGGCCAACTCAAACAAATTTAGATAACTTTTGAGTTTTTCGTGCGAAAGCCCGGCGTACTATTAAGGATAGCAAGAGGAAATCCTGGAGAACTTACGTCTCTAGGCTGAATTCTCGCTCATCTCTTAAGAAGACATGGGACATGGTCCGGAAAATAAGTGGTAAAGGTAATTCTAGTACTGTAAATCATCAACCTATAACAGATAATGGAGATATAACATCTTTCAAAGATATTACAAATACTTTGGCAGAAACTTTTTCAAAAAATTCTTCTTCTGAAAATTGTCAACCAAATTTTCTGAAAAATAAGAAACAAAAAGAACAGAAGAAGCTGAACTTCAAGTCGAAAAACTTGGAAAAATACAATAAACTATTCACTCTCAAAGAACTTCGAGAGTCCCTTAAAAAGGCTCATGATACATCAGCTGGTCCTGATGATATCCATTATCAATTACTAAAACATTTACCTGAATCCTGTCTCTCTACCCTTCTTGATATATTTAATAAGGTTTGGGTGACGGGAATCTTCCCAGATTCTTGGCGGGAAGCAATCGTTATTCCAGTCCCCAAACCTGGAAAGGATCATACGGACCCAATAAATTATCGCCCAATCGCTTTAACGAGTTGTATATGTAAAACCATGGAACGAATGATTAGTGAGAGACTCGTTTGGTGCCTGGAGTCCAACAAACTGATAACAAAGTATCAAAGTGGATTCCGGCGCCAACGAGGCACAACAGATAATCTCATACGATTTGAATCGTTTATTAGGGAAGCTTTCATAAAAAAAGAACATTTAGTCGCTGTATTTTTTGACTTGGAGAAAGCTTATGATACTGCATGGAAGTACGGTATTATGAATGATCTACATGACATTGGTCTTAGAGGCCGATTACCCATTTTTATAGAGAAATTCTTAGATGATAGACAGTTTCGTGTCCGAATGGGTTCAACCCTCTCTGATATTCATGAACAGGAGATGGGTGTTCCACAGGGCAGCATACTCTCTGTCACACTTTTTAATATAAAGATTAACAGTATAGTAAAATGCATCAATCCAGGTGTGGATTGTTCGCTATATGTTGACGACTTTGTTATATGTTATCGTGCAAAAAACATGAATACTATCGAGAGCAATTACCACAATGTCTCAATAAACTTCAGACCTGGTCTGATGAAAATGGTTTTAAATTTTCTAAATCTAAAACTAATTGTATGCACTTTTGTCAACTTCGTAAACATCATTAAGACCCTCATCTAACACTGGATGGGTCACCAATACCAGTAGTGGATGTGACAAAATTCCTTGGTCTTATTTTCGACCGTAAATTAACGTTTATACCACACCTTAAATACTTGAAGGCCAAATGCCTTAAAGCTCTTAACTTACTTAAAGTTGTTGCAAACACTAATTGGGGAGCAGATCGAAAAGTCCTCTTGCGACTTTACAGATCTCTTATCAGATCCAAGCTTGACTACGGCTCAATAGTATATGGATCGACTCGCAAGTCGTACTTGCAGATACTCGACCCTATAAATAATCAAGGATTACGACTCGCCTTAGGTGCCTTTCGTACATCACCAGCTGAAAGTCTATATGTTGAAGCTAATGAACCGTCACTGTCTCATAGACGAGACAAATTAGCTCTTCAATACGCCATTAAATTAAAGTCTAACCATTCAAACCTAACTTTCGATAATGTTTTTAATCCTAGTTGTGAACCTCTTTTTGATCGAAAACCGAAGGCCATTCGACCATTTGGTATTCGTATTAAACCAAAATTAAGAGACACTGAAATCGACCTAAATTTGATTGCCAAGTACAAAGTACCACAAATTCCACCGTGGACTATGGAAACTCCAACAATTATTTTTGATCTTTGTAATAATAACAAATCCAGTACAGACCCTACTGTCTTTCAAAGCAAATTTAATACAATTATATCGAAATACAGTGACTTTCAACATATCTACACAGATGGTTCTAAAGATGGAGATAAGGTAGCTGCAGCAGCTGTTCACAAACACAGCATAAAGAGCCGCCTGCTTGACAAGGCCTCGATCTTTTCAGCTGAACTTAAGGCAATTGAACTTGCCTTAAATTATATTCAGGAATCTGATGATGACCATTTTGTAATCTTTTCTGATTCCCTTTCATCTCTTCAAGCACTGGGTAATATGAAACTTGATAACCCAGTTGTGCTTCAAATTTTAGAAAAGTACAATTCTCTTGTAGTTGATAATGTTATTATTTTCTGCTGGCTTCCAAGCCATTTAGTAATAATAGAGCTGATAGTGCTGCTAAAGCAGCATTAGGTTTACATCTAATGCTAAATTACCTTATACTGATTTTAAAAGTTTTATTAACACATTTATTCGTAATTCTTGGCAAGCCTCTTGGCATTTGTCAGTTAACAATAATCTCCATTCAATTAAACCGTTACTTGGAGAATGGCGTTCTTCTAGTAGACCCATTCGTCGAGAAGAAGTTGTCCTAGCCCGGTGCAGGATAGGGCATACACGTTATACTCATTCATATTTATTTGAGCAATTACCAGAATGTATATCCTGCTTTGCACCGTTAACGGTCAAACACATCTTGTTGGAATGTGTAGACTTTGATCCTATGCGTCAAAGGTACTACAATATTAATACAATGAAAAGGGTAATTTGATACTATAGATTTTAGTCTTGTTTTAGATTTCTTAAAAGAAATCAGACTATATAAATCATTATAAGGTGTTCTTATATATATTTACTTGTTTATATACCCGTTGACGGGCATTTGTTGATTTACATATATAGTTTATATTATTATCATAATTATCATCCCTTATTTTTAATAGTTTTATCTTTATATATTTTCATTATTTTTTAATTACTACTTAATTTCTTCATCTTTTATCGGTTTTTGCGCTCAATATGACCTATTTATGTGCCGTAAAACACCATTCATCCATCAATCTTTTAAAATGGTTAGTTTCAAAACAGTAAATGGGTCTCATGATAATGTACCGGTTGGGGTTTGTACCCTTTGCTGTTAAGGCAGAGTTGTTCGATTTGTAAGGTGACGAAAACGCAGTTTTAGAAACCCTACATCTCGTCTGCTTTTATTCGATTATTTTTATCATTTTTTTCTACCGCCGACAGAAACAGTATTATCAAATGAAACATCCGTTTCCTTAACTATCTATGTACTAGTTTTTACTGATCGACGAACACCTTCATTGAATTGTATGTCCACTGCTAACAAAATGAACCCCTATGTATTAATTTGATAATTTAACAACAACTACAAAACTATGTTTAAATAACCTCTGGGTTCAGACTCTTTGGACAACAAATCACTAGTCAGCATAGTGTGTCTGTTCGTGAAGGCGTACATCATCAAGATTAACATCAGTTGCTCAAAATTTTACTAAAAAAACAACATAAACGGATCGTTAACGAACTTGAGATAAATATACGTATTTTAAAACAATAACTCCGCATTTGGTAAGCATAAGAATTTAATAAAAACAAAACCTCATTTGTAGTAATTTATCATGTATTAAATCAGGCTGATTTTTACGGATGAAGCGAGGCATACAGTACTGGTTCTACCCGGGAATAAGTGGGTGGTCTGCCTCCACCACAAAAAAAAATCAACCGTCATAAATGGCCTAACATGTGCTAAAAATGACGTAAAACACCAAGCAAACAAAAAAGTATTTAAGCAGGCTTAGTCAGTTAGTCTGTTACAATTTAACTCCAAACAGTGATCCACTACAGGATAAATCAATGTAAACACCCAACAATGATCACTGTTAACTCCCAACAATGATCACTGTAAACTCACAACAATGATCACTGTAAACTCACAACAATGATCACCTACATGATAAATCACTGTAAACTCACAACAATGATCACTGTAAACTCCCAACAATGATCACTGTAAACTCACAAGAATGATCCCCTACATGCTAAATCACTGTAAACTCACAACAATGATCAACTATATGATAAATCAATGTAACCCAGCAACAGTGATTCGCTACACGATAAATCACTGTAAACTTCCAACAATGATCCAGTACACGATAAATCCCTGTAAACTCCCAACATGTATCCACTACACGATAAATCACTGTAACTGTAACCTACCAACAGTGATCCGCTACACTATAAACCATTGTAAACTCTTAATAGTGATCCACTACACGATAAATCACTGTAAACAACCAACAGTGAACCAATACAACATATATCCGCTACACGATAAACAAGAGGTCATTGACATTGAAGCTCTACTGGCAGGTTCTGATAGCTGGATCAGCATTCCTGTGAGTTTCATTAAACTCTTTCAAGAAGTTTCAAAGAAGTCGTTACAATTTTTTATATATAATATGTAAACAAATATGGCCGCTGGCAACCATGTTTAATGTCGAATCAAAATAATTTTCAACAAGGACCAACATCATGTCCTGCTGATCATTTTAGAAAAAGTCCCAAATCAATATGACTTATAGTTTTCGAGAAGAAGTCGCTACAATTTTTTTTTTTAAATATATTTTAAATTTCCGGCCGGCCTGAAATTTTGTTCGGATCAACTATACATCAAGAGCAATATTTCTGTTATGTTTCATGAAAATCCTTCAAGTAGTTGCAGAGGAGTAGTCGCTACAAGCTTTTACTATATAATTCTATGTAAACAAAGATGGCCGCTGGGAGCCATGATTAGTGTCGAATCAAAATAATTTTCGACAAGGACTGACATCATGTCATGCTGATCATTTTAGAAAAGATTCCATATCAATATCACTTATAGTTTTTTTAAATCTGATTTTAGCCGTGGCGGCCATCTTGAATTTCACATCAACGTGAATTTTTGCTAGGATCAACTAAACATCTTGGGCAATATTTCTGTAAAGTTTCATGTAAATCCATCCAGTAGTTTCAGAGGAGTAGTCGCTACAAAAGAAAGTTTACGTACACCACGGCAAACTGGAAACTACCAACAGTGATCCGCTACATGATAAATCACTGTAAACTACCAACAAAGATCCGCTACACGATAAATCACTAAACTCCAAACAGTCATCTGCTACATGCTAAAGCACTGTAAACTTCCAAAAGTGATCAACTATGTGATAAATCACTATAATTAACTCCCAACAGTTATTCACTGTACGATAAATCACTGTAAACATTCAACAGTGATGTACTTTACAGTAAATCAGTGTAAACTCCAAACAGTGACCGGTTACATAATAAATCAGTGTAAACACCCAACAGTGATCAGCTACATGATGAATCACTGTAATCCACTACACGATAAATCACTATAAACATCCAACAGTGATGCACTTTATGGTAAATCAGTGTTAACTCCAAACAGTGACACGTTACATGATAAATCAGTGTAAACACCCAACAGTGATCAGCTACATGTATGATGAATCACTGTAATCCACTACACGGTAAATCACTATAAACATCAAACAGTTATGCATTTTACGGTAAATCAGTGTCAACTCCCAACACTGATCAACGATAATTCACTGTAAACTAACCACAGTGATCCACTGCACAATAAATCACTGTGAGCTACCAATAGTAATACACTACATGATAAATAAATGTAAACTACCAACAATGATCCACTACACCATAATTCACTGTGAGCTACCAACAGTGATCCACTACACGATAATTTATTTGTAAACTACCCACAGTGATCTACTACATGATACATCACTTTGAGCTACCAATAATAATGCACTACGCGATAATTCACTGTAAACTAACCACAGTGATCCACTACACGATAAATCACTGTGAGCTACCAACAGTAATCCACTTCACGATAATTCAATGTAAACTAACCTCAGTCATCCACTACACGATAAATCACTGTGAGGTAGCAACAGTAATTCACCACACGATAAATCAGTTATCCATATTATATATGTCGATATTTTTTAAACGAAAAGTTAATGTACCAACAATGCAAAACATTATAATAGTACATCATTCTGATTGCTACGAATGTCATCTACGTATACGCATATATATGGTTTACTAGTCTATATTAATTCATTCTAAATAATAAATTAACAATTATGTTCTTTAAGGGCTATTGGTCAGCCATCTTTGAAAAGAAAATCCAAATGGATGGGGTATGTTTAATTGAAATTGTCATCCAAATGCATATTATAGGCATGAACAATGTCAATGATATAATAGATGACAGTAATTCAACACTATTGATGTAAACATAATATCAGAAACAATATTTATTTTTACAGAAATAGTGCCCTTTATCATGTTTATATTCGAAAAGTTTAGTACAATTTTACTCGAAAATGTTTTTTTTTTTTATGTTAAATAAATTTGTCCATAGCATTGTCCATTTATCTAAAAATGGCACACGAGACATCATTTCTAAATAAAGTACATCATCCAAAATTCATGACCTATTTATGTGTCGACGTGCCGTAAAACACCATTCATTCATTCATTCATCCAAAATTCGACGCACACCATTGTTAAAAATGAAAACTTTCTTTATACGCCATGTGCCTTCAACACACACACATAATACACATGAAAAGCATGCACGTGAATTGTAAATTGAAACCATGCGGTATGGTGAAACATTCGGATAAACAGGTCATTTGATTGTATTCAATATATATGTTATTATTTAGTTTTTGCTGTTTTTATTCGAATATAATAATAAATTACTCTTGCTTTGCCATGTTTCTCAGTCACTCAGTTGTGTTTAATGCATTCAAAAATATAGTTGCCATTTATAATAGTTTGACAATTAAAACCCGTTAGTGCCACCATACTATAGCATTGAGATTATTTTGAAAGTACATGCCATTGAAAGAATAGCTTTTTTTTTATTCACAATGATTGACTTTGAAATTTGGATGATGTGATAACATGTCGTATTTAATTTAAAAATGATTTCTCGTGTGCCATTTTTAGATAAATGGACCATTCTATGGACAAATTTATTTAACATAAAAAACAAAACATCTTAGAGTAAAATTGTACTAAACTTTTCGAATATAAAGGGCACTATTTATGCCAAATAAATATTGCTTCTGATATTATGTTCACATCAATAGTATTGAATTACTGTCATCTATTATAACATTGACATTGTTCATTTGGATGAAAATTTCAATTAACCATACCCCATCCATTTTGAATTTTCTTTTCAAAGATGGCTGACCAATAGTCCTTAAACAACTGGCATCTTCGTGAATCAAAGTGATATTACTACACACTGGAATTGGGTTGTAAAATGTTTTGCTTTAGAACGTTCCAAAATAGGACAATCTGATTAATACAAATATTGTTGTTTTTCATGTCTGCATTGTTCGCATTCGAACCAAAATGTCACATATTTAAAATACAACACCTTTCATATGATCTTCATGTAAAAATTCTAATTGTTGATACCGTTTGATCTTTACTACTTGCTATCAGCGTTATAAAAATCCAACATTAAAGATACGTGTAAAGACAATAGTCAGTCATTACTCCTGCGTCAATTTAACACAGAACGTGTATAATTAGTGCAATTTGAAAACTTTGATGCTGTCACTAAACTGCATTCCAACATACAGTTTGTCTTCGTTGGCGCAGTATTCCACAGAATAAGGGAAACCCAGCCCATCGGATTCACACAGTAGTACCTGTACCTGGGTACAATCAGGGGTCAGCTGGTGGATCTTCCTTAACCCAAAGTTACACATGTACACCAGTCCATGTTTATCTGTTGTCAGTCCATATGCGCCAGATACCATGTCACCACTATACGTGGCCTGTACCTGGCCATACATGGTCAGACTCGTTACAGTGTTGGCTACTGCATCGGATACGTATATTGTGTTTTTATCTAAACTTAAGGTCAGACACCACGGATTTATAAACAGTTGTTTCCCTTTATTGTCGGTTGTAAACCTCTTTAATACGGTTCCAGTCGTATCCATTATCTCAAGCTTTGGTGGTGCGGAAAAGATAACTATTAATCTCCCCTGATCATGCGCAACAATCAAAAACAACATGTTAGAATGTTGTAAATATAATTACATTACATACAATTATTTGCTTAATTGTATTTCAATGTGTTTTATAACTTCGTATTGCCAGATAGTTGTAGCAAATTTGTTTGGCTCTAAACTAACGAGAACGGTATTATTTTGAATGAATGAATGAATGAATGGTGTTTTACGGCACGTCGACACATAAATAGGTCATATTGTGCGCAAAAAAAAATATAAAAAAAATGAAGTATTAATTAAATATGAATGTAAATATATAAAGATAAAACTATTAAAAATAAAATTAAAATAAGGGATGATAAGGTGTAATATAAACTATGTATGTAAATCAATAAATGCCCGGCAACGGGTATATAAACAAGTAAATATATATAAGAACACATTACAATGATTTATATAGTCTGATCTCTTTCAGGAAATCTAAAACAAGACTAAAATCTACAGTATCAAATAACTCTTTCATAGTATTAATAGTGTAGTACCTTTGACGCATAGGATCAAAGTCTACACATTCCAATAAGATGTGTTTGACCGTTAACGGTGCAAAGCAGGGTATACATTCCGGTAATTGCTCACCTTGTAATAAATATGAATGAGTATAACGTGTATGCCCTATCCTGCACCGGGCTAGGACAACTTCCTCTCGACGAATGGATCTACTAGAAGAACGCCATTCTCCGAGTAACGGTTTAATTGGATGGAGTTTATTGTTAACTGACAAATCCCAAGCGGCTTGCCAAGAGTTACGAATATATGTGTTAATACAACTTTTAAAATCAGTATAAGGTAATTTGGTATTAGTTATATGTAAATCTAATGCTGCCTTAGCAGCACTATCAGCTCTATCATTACCACGTATTCCTACATGGCTTGGAAGCCAGCAGAAAATAATAACATTATCAATTATAAGAGAATTGTACTTTTCTAAAAGTTGAAGCACAACTGGGTTATCATGTTTCATATCACCCAGTGCTTGAAGAAGTTGGGTTTGAAGGGTTAGACTTTAATTTAATGGCGTATTGAAGAGCTAATTTGTCTCGTCTGTGAGACAGTGATGGTTCATTGGCTTCAACATATAGACTTTCGGCTGGTGATGTACGAAAGGCACCTAAGGCGAGTCGTAATCCTTGATTATGTATAGGGTCGAGCATCTGCAAGTACGACTTGCGAGTCGATCCATATACTATATATGTGGTATAAACGTTAATTAACGGTCGAAAATAAGACCAAGGAATTTTGTCTCATCCACTACTGGTATTGGTGACCCATCCAGTGTTAGATGAGGGTCTTCATGATGTTTACGAAGTTGACAAAAGTGCATACAATTAGTTTTAGATTTAGAAAATTTAAAACCATTTTCATCAGACCAGGTCTGAAGTTTATTGAGACATTGTTGTAATTGTCTCTCGATAGTATTCATGTTTTTTGCACGATAACATATAACAAAGTCGTCAACATATAGCGAACAATGCACACCTGGATTGATGCATTTTACTATACTGTTAATCTTTATATTAAAAAGTGTTACAGATAGCATTATTTTGAAGAGCGCTAGATGGATTTATTATCCCCCGCCGAATTACGTATTATTTTAGTTTATTTTTTGTTTATTACAATGCTGGATATGGAAAACGGCCTTTTGGATCATAGTTCATGGCGCGGATTTTTTTATTTACACTGTCCCGTTTTATTGGGTTGACAGTAGGGTAAGTGTGAGGTTTGGTGCACCCTGAAACCTGATTTAAACCCCCAGCGGACTTCTTTTTAGCCACTGACCGTTCTAAGGTGGTAGCCCTATTGTCAACCCTTTTGTATTTGTGATGTCTTATTTGGCATTTTATTCATCTTTAATTTTGTTCTTTGTTTCTGTGTGTGTTTGTGGTTGACTGTCGTCCTTGAATGCTATTTTTCCTGTTCGAGTTTTATATCTATATTTATAAAGGGAAGAACTTAAAAAATCTTCTCTGAAACTACTTATTTATTATCAGCTTATGGATCCTCTACCATTTTTGTTCAAATGATGACCCTAGGGTCAAATTTGGCCCCGCCCCAGGGGTAGCAGTTTTACGTAGACTTATACGTAGGGAAAAACTTTAAAAATCTTCTTCTCTGAAACTACAAGAGTCAAAGGTTTAATATTTTGTATTTACATTTAGCTTATGGTCCTCTACCAAATTCGTTTGAATGGTGACCCTGGGGTCAAAATTGGCCCCACCCAGTGGTCACATGTTTTACATAGGTATCTAGATGACATATTAAACATTGACAACCCTTTCTTTTCTACTACGGTTAATAATATATACCCTAAAGTACTTCAACTTAACAATGCTAATATTTCTGATACTAACGCTTCTTTTCTTGATTTACATCTCTCTATTGAAAATGATGATATAATTAGCAAAATATATGACAAGAGAGATGATTTTAATTTTGATATTATTAATTATCCCCATTTAGATGGGGATGTTCCCCGAGTAACTTCTTATGGGGTCTATGTGTCTCAACTTATTCGTTTTTCTAGAGCTTGTACTCGAGTTGAGGACTTTAATATTCGTAATCTTTGTATAACTAAAAAGCTACTCCATCAGGGTTTCCATTACCATAAACTTCGTAAAACCTTTTCAAAATTTATTATCGTAACCCTGATCTTCTTTCCAAATATAGTAATTTAATTAAAAACTTATCTGCGACAAGGACTATCACAACCTGACTTCTATGGTGACGTGATTTACAAACTTCGTAAGTTCCTTGGCCATGATCACTTTCATACTATCTTTGCTAAACTTGTTAAAAGGTTTATCAAAAGAGATTATGACCCTATCATTTTGCAACGGACTGCATGCTTTGTGGTGGACCCATTTATAGTTCGCCACTTTGCTTTCCTCTTTGATTGTACGATGACGTCTACCTAAAGCCCAAGAGGACCTAGACGTTTGATGTTTGTCTGCAGTCTTGTCTTGTCGTGCCCTCAATGGTTTATTATCTTGTTGCTCTGGCTTCTGCCAAGTCACTGAGTACCATCTTTGTGGCTTTCTAGGCTATTGATTTTTGTGTTTATATATACACGAGCATCTTTGTGTTTTACTTATATTGCCTATTAATGCTGCCTTGTTGGTTAGAGAATAGTTTATGGCGGGGATTTCTTTATTTACACTGTTCCGTTTTATTGGGTTGACAGTAGGGTAAGTATGAGGTTTGTTGCACCCTAGAACATGGTTTATCCCCCCACACCCCAACCCCCACCCCAGTGGCATATTTTGCCACTGACCTTTCCAAGGCGGTAGCCCTAATGTCAACCCTTTTGTGTTTGTTATGTCTTATTTGGCCTTTTATTCATCTTTAAATTTGTTCTTTGTTTCAGTGTGTGTTTGTGGTTGACTGTCGTCCTTGTATGCTGCTTTTCCTGTCGATTGTTATATCTATATTTATATAGGGAAACAATTAAACAATCGTCTCCTCTGAAACTACAAGAACCAACAGTTTAATATTTTTTATTTACACTCAGCTTATGATCCTCTACCAAATGTGTTTAAATGTTGACACTGGGGTCAAATTTGGCTCTGCCCCTTGGTCACATGTCAAATTTGGTTTAGTGTTTATATTAATGAAAGCTTGATTTATTTTAAAGCTAGCCAAACTTGAGCCAAATGCATCCCTCCCACTGAAATAACAAGATCATCTGATAGTAGCCGTAGTAATAAGATGAAGTAATCAGATTTATAAATAGCACATGGGCAGGTAATTAAAAAGTAATCAGTGATATACAATTCTACATTGCTTGTGTATTACATGTATTACTATATTATACACACCTGCTAATATTACACCCAGTCCAGTCCTTTAGTCCCACTATAAAAGTCAATGCCTTAAAATGGTACATATTTTTTTCATATCTACTATGGTGATGAATTTCAAAAATACCTATATCTAGTAAATTCGAATGTATGAAGGCTCAACTTCATGATTTATACTAATTAAAAAAAATCCAAACACATTTTTTCCACTCAAGGATAATACATCATTCGGCGGGGGATATCAACTCATCGAATTTGCTTGTTTATAATGCATTTATGATTAGAAACACATGAGATAACTAATTGCATTACATACTTTAAAGTTTAAAAACACGAGTATATATATATATATTATTTATTAAAGTGCAACCTGTTTACAACAATCTACATGTAATACAACATTAAAGCAATATTAGTTAAACAGCCAGCCTGCAGAGGCTTACGAAGCACTATCATTTTAACAAATTATGTTCATTGAGTGTTTATTTCATTGCCATCTTCCTGGCAATATTAACTGTTACAAACGTTCTGTTTAAGCAACGTATTACTCAGTTGATTGAAACTCTGTTATTGTATAACTGTTCCTTGTATAGTTATAATCAGTTCCTATATAATGATTTCACAGCATGGAATAATGATTCTATTTTATATACGGTTAAATGACAGTTAAGAGTGTATCATGCATAAATACGCCTTAAATCACATTTAACACACACAGTTATTGTTCTGTCTTAGCGTTTAAGTAGTTCAATACGTTCATCAAATGCTTCAATCAAAAAGTTTGATAATATTTTACAATCTACATTTTTCATTATATTGTTGAAAACATCAGTGTCACTACCAGTTCCACCATTATCGCCAAAATGTTTATTTCGAAGCTCGTGGTAATATTTACACGTTACCAGGAAGTGCGTTCTATCTTCAACTTTACCTTCATCACACGTTTTACATAGCCTGTTCTCAATCGGTACTTCGGGGCGTCTGTATCGACCGAGCTCCACAGCGAGGGGAAAAACACCACATCTGAAACGAGCAATGGATGATCGCTGTTCAAACGACAACTGCCTGTCTAAATAGTGTTCTCGTGTATAGTCGGTTTTAAACTGTTTATAAGTCCTTAGTTTTGGTGAGTTTATCGCATCAGCTTGCCAATTCGTAGTGAGTTTTTGTTTCAACTTTGTTTTAACAATATTTAATAAATAACGAAGAGACACATTTTTACGATGTCAATTTCAAAAAAGTTGACAATGTTGCACATCTAGTATGACTTTCAAATCTGAACACCAAGTGTCTCTTAAGTGTACAGTGTTGTTAAGGTCCCACATTAACACACGATGGGCTATTCGATTTGGCGGTAACCTTGCCAGTCTGTGCCATAAACGAACTATGTCGCAGTGTCGTCTTAACCGTGGGCTGTCCCACCCTGTATCTCCATCTAGAGCCGCCAATGACGTTTGCCTTCTCACACCGAGAAATGTTCGAATGACTTTGTGTTGCAGCCTGTCCAGATCATCGTATTGTTTGTAGCCCCACACACCTGCAGCATAATCGGTGACCGGAATAACTGTACTATTATATAGTTTTTCGTAAGTGTTAAAATTAAATCCCTTGTTTGCAAAATGCTTGGCCGTAAGTGCACCGAGTGACATGCCGCCTGCGTCGTTAAGTATTTTCACACCATGTGTGTAATTAAGTGATTCGTTTATATCAAATCCCAGATAACGGTACGAACTCACGGCTGCAATATCTAAGTCCCCGAATTTAAAATGAAAGTCTGTCTGTTTGCTGTTTTGTTTCCTGCAGTGCATGACCTTGGTTTTGTCAGTGTTAATTGCAATGCGCCACCTATTTGTCCAGTTGTAAAGAGGGTTTAGCATTGTTTGAAGGTCTTCTGGTGTCTCCGCTATTAAAACAAAATCATCTGCGTACATCAGTAAACTGAGTCGTTCTCCATTTAAAAGTTGAACACCAGTTTATTTCTGATGCAGTGTCGTTAACGAATATCGCAAATATTGTAGGTGCGAGATTATTTCCCTGCACAACACCGGAATTAACCGAGAACCAGTCTGTTAACATGTTATTAACTCGTACGCATGCTTCTATGCTTTTAAACAGAGATTTGATTATATTGTACATTTTACCAGAAATACCAACATTTAATAATTTAAACCAGAGACACTCTCTATTTACTGAATCGAATGCCTTGGCAAAGTTTATAAAACACAGAAACGTAGGCTGTTTTCTCAACTTTCTACTACGAATAATGGTGGTAAGAGAATAAATATGGTCCAGACATGATCTCAGCTTACGAAAACCGTTTTGCTCTTCACAAAGAATGTTGTTCATGTTTAAAAAGTTTACTATTCTTACGTTGAGAATTCCATTAAACAGTTTAGCAATTGTCGACATTAGGTTTATACCTCTATGCCCTAAGGGATCTGCTGGATTCTTGCCATTTTTCAGGATCGGGTGTATAATAGTTTTGTACCAAGCTGTCAGAATAATGTTGTATTCGAAGCATGCACAGAATAGTTTGTGTAACAAGGGGGTAAGCCCTTCAAGTTTTAAAATTTCATTCGGTACGTTTTCGTAGCCTACGGCCTTCCCACATTTTGCGTCAGACACAATCCTGACCACTTCCGCCAACGTTATTACTGAGTTTAGGTTTGTCGTTGATTCTGGTTCCGGTCGGTTGCCGTGGTTTTCAAAATTCGCATTCAGGTCTTCGTAGTCACTCTCCCATTGTTCCGTCAGATAGCGTATTTCCGTCAGAAAATGTTCATCAAAGTTACCCGCCGTTTCACTTAGCAGAAAACTGAAGTCCGATTTCCATTTTTGCAGAATATCGTTTTTATCACGTGATACTCGACCGTCATCCAATTTTACATAATCAACGAGTATCTGTGATTTGTACTTTTGTTTTGGGTTTAAGGGCTTATATACTTACATGTACACCAGTTTAATTACTAAAATGGTCACTCGTTGTCTCTCTTTAGCCATTTTATATGGAATATGACCATACGGTGGGGTATAACATTTAGAATTATTTTATATCTTGTATTTTTTATTTGTATTGTTTTATCCTTCTCTTCTCGCAATATATTACCAATTATATTTTAAATGCATGCAGCTGCCTGAATAAACATTATCTTATCTTATTAAAATACTCAACCTGAGTTACCTGCCATGTGCAATTTTTAATGGGACTGGAAGATATTTGGAAGAAAAAGTGGTGCTAATACAAATACAAGAGGAACCTCACTTAATCTGCTTCAGTTTCATATTAAATGACACATTCTCAGTAAAGTTCGACATTAGGGGTAATACAAAATGAATCGTATTTAAGAGTTTTTCTTAAACTGTAATATGTATAGAAGTAATTTCCAAGGTATTGCAAGTACAGGTTTAATCGTTTTTATTTTATTCGTGGATTTATAACATTAGTGACATCACAAACATAAAAGGGTTGACAATAGGGCTGCCGCTTTTGAATGATCAGTGGCAAACAATTATCTGTAACAGGAGTACAACTAAAACCCGCCTTTGTAATACGCTAAAATTAAGCTTTTTTCGTAAGCTGTCGTCTTTTAATATTCTAAGAGAAAAGTGCTATCTCACGTATATCGCATAGGACTTGTAGGGGAATAGGTTATTTATTGTGCACATTTACGTTATTAAATACACAACTTATTAAAATTATTTACTACAGAAACATTTACTTTTCATAAGTTGAGTGGTTTTGAAAATAAAACAATTAATTATGAAATGCATTCATGCTGGGTTCTAAATTTGTTTACATGGAAACGACATTTTCCCCCTTCAGAATGTAAGATGAGTCATTCTGTTTAACTCACACATATTGACACAATTGTAATACTGTAGTTCATTTACACCAATCAACAATACTCACGCTTATCCTATTGTCATCCCAATAAAACGGGTGTAAATAAAGATATCCCCGTCGGGTTATATTTTCAAACAAACAAGGCAGCATTAATAGGCAATATAAGTATAACAAATAGATGATCATGTATAAATGAATATAAAAACAAAAGCCTAGAAAGCCACAAAGCAAGTACTCTGTGGCGTGGCAGAGAAACAAGAGAACAAACCATTAACGGTGCGACAAAACAAAAGTTGAAACAAAGGTCAAACGCTACCTTCCTTGAGGATTTAGGTAGACGTCATCAGAGGGTCCACAATCTGTCCGGCCATCGAACAACCAAAGCGAAAAGTATAGTAGCGAGCTGTAAATGGGCAACCACTAAATATGCAGTGCGAAGTCAAATATAACTTAAAAGTAACTAGTCGAGTTATTTATGTTCCTGGTTACATTTGGTATCTATCAACAAGTTGTTGAAGATTCGTGTATTGAGAATGAATAGTCCAGTATTAGTTTTAGTTGAAATATGTAATCTATATGGCTTGAAATAAAATTCACGAACGCTAGAATTAACAAGAAATCAATAGGACCAATGGATGCTCCCCTATTAAAGGTACACATATGAAATACAATCGGATGGAGAATATAGGATGAGTTGAGCTTACAAGCTTTTTTTTTTTTTTTAAATTGCGAAGTCCCGTAACTCCGCCCATTTTTTTTAACCAGAACATTCTGGCAATATGCGCTACTAGAAATAATGCTGATACTTTCTATAAAGTTTCATGGATATCAGATGAAAAACTTAGGAGTTGAGCGGACAAGCTTTAGAAAAACTTCAATGTTCCGTAACTCCGCCAAAAATCATTCAGCCGTTCCGGTAGTCCTTAAAATTCAGTTCCAGTAGTCCTTAAAATATGCACTACTAGGCATCAAACTGACTTCAGGTGAAGTTTCATGACAATTGGGCGAAAAACATAGGAGGAGTTGATCGGACAAGCTTTAGAATCGAAAAACTTCAAAGTCCCGTAACTCCGCCAAAAATCATTAAACCGGAACCTCCCAACATTATGCGCCAGTATACATTACACTGATACTTCCTATAAAGTTTTATGAAAAGCGGATGAAACACATAAGAGGAGTTGAGCGGACAAGCTTTAGAATCGAAACACTTCAAAGTCCGGTAACTCCGCCAAAAATCATTCAACCGAAACCTCCCGACAATTCATACTGATCTTCCTATAACGTTTTTAGAAAATCGAATGAAAAATGTAGGAGGAGTTAAGCGGACAACAAAACGGGACAGACGGGCATACGTAAGGACGGACATGACGCAGCTGTATGCTCCCCCGAACATTTCGGGGAGCATAACAAGTGTGACAACATGTCTCTACCGGCTGCTTAAAGCAGCATATAGAATAGTGTGCCGTGTTATGCCTTGTTATGAGGTTAACAAGATCAATGCACATATACAGTGATGGAGTACATACCTATGTGTGACCGTTTCGATAAAGGGATATTCGTTCATATTTATGTTTTATAATATTCCCCATTGTTTATTGATTTTACATAGGCTTTTTAATTTAATATTTCCTTATTTATAAAAGTACAAATTTTAAACGCACTAAGCCCTATACCTTCTCCAGACATATCATTATAACTCTATATATACATTTATATGACGTTTTGGCATAACACTAGTATATAATCAGGTCTGCAAAGTATTAATGCAGGGATGGAAATATTTAGATTTACTATTTTTCTTTAAATACATGATCAAATGGTTATGGATGCAACTAATTCTAAAACAATAGATTAAAGAAAATGTTAAGAATTCAAAGGCAGACCGCGCCAGAACGGTTCAAACTTGAGTATACTGAGCCAGATTGGGTCGGAATAAGTACATATGCAACTAAAAAAGGGGGCACGTCAGAATAAAAACAGGAAGTCGCAATAACACGACATACAGTTTTCTTGTGCCTATTTAATTGGCAAATTTGCGAGGGTCAAATGTTTCCGGTAAGCGTAGGTTTGAGGATAATTGCTTTGCTACACTTTAATTCGCTGAAAAGTGATCAAAATTATCATCTTCCTCTTTCGTTTTAACATCAGGTTGCATGTTATATGTGTCCTCCGTGTTTGCTCTAAATTAACACAAATTCTAAAAAGCTTAAATGTTGCCCTTATTTTCAGACCATTAATTTTGAACATCTAGAGCGTTTAATAACTAAATACCACTTTAATGTTTATATGGCTACAGTACACGTCGTGACCGAACGTTATCAAATATGATCTTGTGCAGGGTCAGTAGTTTCAGTTTGTGTTAAATAACATCCGGCCGTGGTAACGAGTTATAGTTAGCTTTCTTGGAAATCCGCGGATGGCTTCACCACGAGACCAACGTTACTTGATATTTGTTTTAATTGTATCATGGTTTATATTTACGTTACGAGCCTTTAACTGATGTTGTTACTGCGGGGTCAGAAGTTTCAGTTTGTGTTAAATTACATGAGAGAGAGAGAGAGAGAGAGAGAGTCTGGAATTCATATACCATATCGGTTGCTTCTCAACCGAGTCTGTGTACAAATACTCAAATAGTATCCTGATGTAAACGATGTGAGAATCAATTCAATGTATATATAGTGTGTGTTTGTGTATATGTGTGTATGTGTGCGCGGGCAAGCGTCCGTACATGTTTGTGCGTGCTTGTTTACGTGTGGCTGGTGGGTGATCGTGTGATATATATGTTGGTATTGTGTTTTTTTTATTATACTCCCTCTCCTGCCAATAGCTTTATAGATCTATATATATTTATATATCGCCGTCCATCTACATATACCGGTCTCTGGATTTGAAAAATAATGACAAAATGTTTCATGAATATTTATTACAAGGCATGAAAATTTGATAATGTTACTAGCTATTATATTAGTTCAGTAATGTTTTATGACAAAACAACAACAACAACAACAACAATAATAACGGCTCTTAGCTCATGACATAAGTAAAATAATTGCTTCTTTACAAGCATATATATATATATGTTTGTAGCACTGTAAATGATAATTTTCCACATTGTAACAAAATTACTCTACCATTTAGTGAGAAAAAAATATAATTTTCCGGATAGCCGGATGTACCTCTTTTAAAGGAAACATAAACGTCAAGTGATTAAAAAAAAGAGATGGAAATGAACAGTTTCCTATTAAACAGCTCAATAACTTATAACAAATTACAGCATGTCTTACCAGGCCACATTGGAATCATAGCTGTCACGCGGAGCACCGAGGCGTTACGTTCGCACTGCTCTGGCTTTGCAATGTATATATATATATTGATTCCGATTGTTTTACCCCAAGTTTGAAATAGCTATCACTGTTAGGAAATACCTTCTTCGGGCCTTTTATTTCAAATGTAATTTCTTTAGGTGGTTTATTGTTCATTTAGTTTAGTTTCTTCAATTTAATACAGAAATAGTGTATTTGAACAATTCTGAAAAAAATAATATATGCCAATCCCGGTGTGCTCACTTCCCCTTTTATGACACGCACGCACTCACGCTCACACATTCTCGCGTATATTAACATATACACATTGACACGTAAACATCATTCTTAACAAAATTATGAGAGATGATGATTTAAATAGATTCATAATACCATAAGTTAACATTATACCACAATATCCTAAATACACACTATGCATCGTGTAATACCCGTGGATATACACAGCATATGTTAGTTATTGTGGTATAAATACAATAGAGCATGAGTCTTGCACGTGTAAGGACGATAATGCACTCGCTAACGCTCGTGCATTATCTCCCCGTACACGTGCAAAACTCATGCTCTATCCTATACAAACACATAATTCTAAAATATATTTAAATAGATAGTATTTCATCTGAATTACTCAACAACCAGTATAAGTAGTTTGTACCATAGCTCTAATGGTTTTTCTTTGTTCTTGCTTATGATATATTTTTCATAAACCTGAAGGTCTGAGCATAACCCGTGCTATAAATACCGGTATATTTCAGCCGTGCTTTAAATGACAGATTCGGTAGTTATACCATGTTCTACTCAATTTTACACGCGCGTAGTTGTAAAGTTTACACACAACCTGTCAATCAAATATGTAAACCACGACTACCCATTATCAAAACAGGACTCCTTGACATTGGATTTACCCAATAATACACACAGGCAATTGGCTGCAATATTCAAAACATGGGTCATCCTCATGCCGCGTAATAATGTTATTTCTTGATTGGATCGAGCTGTTATTTTTATTGGAAAAAAAATGCAACGCCGTAAAACTTCTTGCACATGCGTAGTTGGATAAATGGCTCTGATACAAAACATGTATAGCATATTTTTCTCATATGCGATTTGTACTGCACTATAAATCGCATATACTCGAAAAATTATGCTATAAATGTTATATATACACTATCATGCAATATATGACCATATCACTGAGCGCCGGAATAAGCAACTCATTTTTTACACTTTCTTAAACATGTAATGCCATACTTTATACCGACCCCTGACCATTAAGTATAAGCTCATAATAATCAAATGTCTACATATGTATTAAAACTGTTTAGATAATCCACCACTTTTAAATAAATGGTAGCAAAATGGCAAAATTAAACAAATATCTTAAAATACCATTTATCGTCACAAATCGGGTTTGAAATGAACTGATTAACAATAGTTTTACATTTAGAAATTAAAAGTATTCAACTTAAATAAAACAAAACCACAAACATACATCATACTAGGTATCATATTACAATCTATATCTACTTACAAAACAGAGACCTTCTCCCAAGAATTCAAAAACACTAACAATCCAATTATTGACGTATTGTAGCATGGTCACTGAACTTCCGTTTGTATTTGCACAGGTATAAATCGTTTAATTGAAAATAACACCTGTATAGAATAAATGTTGTACTCTAACTACCATTATTGGAAGTTAGAGTTTGGCAGACAGCTGAAATGGACATGCTACAAAAACAAATAGATTATGGTCTCATATCGTTGGTTGATTTAAATACCGTCTGGATGTTTAAATCAACCAACTCGATGAGATCATATCCGATTACACAAAAAGGTCAGCATTTGGCTTAAACATGCGCCCCAAACAATAATTACGAAACTAACAGTTAAAGTGGTATACGTGTGTTGCTTAGGCCAAACAAAAGGCTTGTTTCCGCTAACGTATTGCAAAACAGTAGGGTTGGTAGGTTGGCTTTTTTTCTCCTTCCTTTTCTCATTGGAAAATCTATTAATACTTGGACTTAACATTTATTTTAAATACTAAAAGAGCAGTATAAGATTAACAGCACCTGTATGCTATGACAAAATCATTTCCAGTAAAAATACCTTTAATAATACATATAATTATATTATATATTATATAAAAACATGTATCTTGCCATGAAAAACACAAGATGTTGGAAAGGTTTCAAGCTTTATAAATTGTCAGCTTTATTTTTCATACTGTTTTAAGCAATGCATTGTGCTATATTGAGGCAGCTACTGCTACTGTGTATTCTTTGGAAAATATTGCGTTGGGTTTTACATGTGTCTGAGAAGCTCAAGAAACAGTAGAAATTTTTGATGCTGTCCCGTCGGTAGTATTTATAACGAAAACTATCGGAAATAGCTGGTGCTCCGGTACGGAGATTTAATATTAAAGGGATGTACCATGAATATAAAATACTTTTCTTTTTTTTTAAATATTTTTAAATATTTTTTTTTTATATTTTTTAATAAAAAAACGTAGGATCGGCGGCTAAAAATAGGGTCGGTCGGGTTAGCGATAACAAATCATTTTTTTTAGGCCTTATTATTAGATTACAATAAAAGAGACACACGGCAATCTTGAGGCTTTTATCAAGCATTAAAAGTATCGTCTCAATTTATTTATCCAGTATCATTTTGACTTTAAACCTGCTTGCATATAATTAAATTAAAATGTTCAGATTGTATTTCTTCTTGCTCTACCATAAGTTTGAATTAATATGAATTAGTACTGGTGCCAACTAACCAACAGCTAGTAATGTGTAAACATAATTTGCTTTATACTATTCATATAACTAATATTCATGATTGCATAAATAGAAAAATTAACTTTTAAAAATCAAGTTTGTCGTGTGTCCCTTTAACACAACACAATTTTAATTATATAATTGCTTCACGGATCTGTAAACAGTTGTTTCCCTTTATCGTCGGTTGTAAATTTCTTTAGACTAAGTACGGTTCCAGTTATGTCCATTATTTCAAGCTTTGGTGGAGTATCAAAGCCAACTAGTAATCTCCCCTCATCATGCACAATGCCTCGACATGCTCCTTCAACTTTTATGTTGCACCTAGAGTCTTAGACACAGCGACAAATTGAATCTTTTCATCCTCGGGAAGAGTTACTGCCAGTTGACCTTTAGTGACCTCGGTTATGTCCAAAGGCCGGCTCGACATTTTCAACTCGGATGTTATCTTGTTTCACGGTGGAGTTTTGCACATCAGCTGCAGCAAGTTGGTCATTGGAAAGTAAACCATTCCAGATGTTATTGGTGAGTCTGTATCATTGTTTGATTTCACATTTATGTTGCCGTGAAGCGTTGCATGTCTGCTCTTGGGATCTATATTTAAAGGTTTCGCCTTATTGGCATCGGTTGTTGGTGCAATTTTTCCTTTAGGATCTGCCTTCGGTGTTGTGTTTTTTTCTGGCTGTCTGGGTACCGAGGCTGTTTCCTCTTTATCTTTATCTATAACCATTGCTAGGTTCCCTAATGTCGAGATACTGCTTATCATATTAAATATTTCTCTTGCGGTTTCGAATGTGTATTGTCTTATCTTATTGTCGTTGCTGACAATTTTCACTTTGTCTTCCACTGATTTTTATTTATTCTCAGTGTTTTTCATTGCTACGAATAACTGGCTGTGTTGTTTGTTTTTTTGTTTGCTCTCAATATCAGTAGCCATTACGTTCAGGTCATGCTTGACTGAATCAAATTCATCGCATAATACTTTCATTCCTGCAATATCTTCAGATTTGATGGCATTTACCTTCAGGCAAATGTCTGTTTCCAGTTTATCAAAAAATTCATTTATCTCTTGTCTAACCTCTCTGACACGTGATATTGCTTCATCTCCGTATGTGTCAACTAGTACCGCATTTGTTTTTGCTGTACTGATACCTTTCGTAGCAGAGGCTTCTATATCTTTGATCGTCTTAATTAAAGCTTTGAATTCCCGATTTGTTCCTATTCCATCGGCTATGTCGGGGATAAAACTGACTCCTGTACAAGTCCTATGACTGAAGGTCATGCAGGCAGAACACCCCAGCTAGTCGTGAGTTTTGCAGAAATATTCAACGATCTTACCACTATGAGTCAGGCATGGATCGGTGCATACATCCTGTGTCGATATCGACCTTACCGAACGCTTGTTTCTGGGCATGTGTTCCTGGTCAAGAAGAGTATGATGTCGACTAACGGACATTTTTCGATGACACCTATAACACGGTGCACACAAATATTCATTACAATTGACACAATATCCATCCGCTTGCAAGTGTTGTCCATCGTTACTGCACGACTCACAGAATAGGTCATATAGTTCCTCCGATCCGGCCATAATAGAAGCGCTTAAAGCGGCCTTTCTACCGGGTACTTTCATGTTGTCGCGCTCTTAAAGTAAATTAGTTATCTTTACTCTCGTCTTAAGCTATTTTAAGAACATTTATAATCCAAACATTTCGATTATATGTAAATTTCTCCTTTCATACTTTTTAGTATGTCACATAATACGCAGCAGTGTTATGTATAGTTACTCGATTGTACACATTAACAATGTTAAACACCTGAGTTAAGTGTTGGTTTTACTTGCTACCAAAACTTAAGCGTCTTGGTTGTTTTCGTTCAAAGCGTGTCACTATATGTACTACCCCTAATAGCCAAATTCTCAACGCTGCTATAACCACCTCGAACAGGCGTTTTGTCACAATGTTAAGTTAAAGCAAGTTAATTCTAGAAACGTTGTCGCTTAACTTAACCTATTTATCTTGACTTTCATTTTAACCCTATTTGAAGAAAACATATAATCCAAATATTATTTAGCTTATAGTTACTTTAGTCTTTAGTATGTCACATAATAGACAAACATAGTGTCTCCATTGTACACATTAACATTGTTTAATACCCCAGTTAAGTATCGGTACGTTAGCCCCTGGTTGAAGAATGATTTTGGGTTTTGTTCGTAAAACCTCATAAAGTTTATCTACATGTTTTACTGCTAATATTACATTCTAAACACTTCGCTAACTTCCTCGCACAGGCGTTTTGTCACACTGTATTATTACAGCGTTTGTAAACCTTTTCTAGTTTATTGTTTAACTCTTTTTCTTTCAGTTCGTCATAATGTTCCATATCGGTTACATTAAAATCTCCAACCAATACTGGCCTATTTGTGCTCAGCACATGCTATAGTTAAGAGTGTATGCGTATTCTCAAATATCTTGTTAAAAGATACCAGATGTAACCAGGAACAAAATAACTCGACACTTCAACCACTCCTATATAACTATCATAGTTAATCTCAAACCAAAATTACGTTTTCTTAGTAGTGTGCCTTGGTATGAGGTTTAACAAGAGCATGCACTCTTTCAATGATGACAATGACTAGTACAATGTGATTTGCGAGATTTCCAATCGGTTCTGTTTGATTTATATAAGTATATACATGTGAAACTGCCTATATAAACAGTCGTGTCTAAGAAGTATTAAAGGTGACGACCGGTGAAAATCGGCCCATTGAACACAATGCAATATAGGCTATATTTGGAGATCAGTCACAAGTTCCACAACATTTGTTCGCTTAAATACACTTTAATTCTGTGAATTAAACACATTTGGCTAGCAAACGGTCCCATATCTGGAATAAAACACCGATTCAGTTTTTCAACATTTCGCGTCATTCATTCACACTATGCGTATTTTGAAATAACCATCTGTCAAAACCACATCTCTACCTAACTAACCTCTGTGCTCATACTCTCCAAAGAAATAATCCTGACACAGTAAAATACTTACTATTCATAACGACAGACATACTACTTTATCCTCAGTGAACAATGAAATAAAAACTAATCTTGGGAAAACACATGCAAACTAGAAACTTTGGATTTTTTTCAAGGAACTATTTTAGCACCCTACGACCCGGAAGGACTTCCTGACTGGTCTGACACCTAAAGTACACACGGCAATCTTGTTGTTTTTAAACCCGCGGCGCCTTGTTAATTTTTCTACATAACTGTTGCATACTTGCAAAACATTATTAATAATGATTTAATTAGTTCAAAAGGAAATTGATTTTGCATCTTACTACTCGTTGATTTTATTTCACCATTATAATATGATATATGTATATATATATAAACCTATGGCCGACTACCGAAAACAATTTGAAAACTCTCAAATTGTATTACCTTTCATTTAAGAACATGCAATCATGTTTAAAGTAAATTTGATAATAGATTACTAAATCGAGACGTAGTTTTGATGCTTGATACACACTGCAAGATTACCGTGTGCCCCGTTAGTGCATGGATGATAATATTTTGCTTCACTATATTTCTTAACATATGACTGAACGATTGTTAAATTGAGGTGCAACTTTGGTCAGAATGCAGGAATAAACCGCGCCAGGAAGATGCAGATTTGGCCAGAACGCACCAGTTGACCGTGCCAGAAAGGTACAGATTCGCTCAGAATTTAAGAGTAGACGATGGCATATATGGCATTCTCAAGCTGACGCATTGAGCCGCATTGAGCCGCATTGAGAACTGTCTTAAGGACATAGTGTGTTGGATGAATAGCAATATGTTGAAACTTAACACTGATAAAGCTGAGGTAATTTTGTTCTCATCAAAACGAAATTCTAGCCTAGTAGGTGAGATATCTGTTGAGGTAGGAGACTCCAAGATAAAGCCATCGTCATCTGTGAGAAATCTTGGGGCGCAGCTTGATTCACAGATGGACATGGAGCTGCATATGAACTCGGTCTGTAGATCGTGTTTCATGCAGTTACGGCAAATAGGCCACATCAGGCAATACTTGACCACTGATGCCACCAAGTCTTTCGTCAATGCTGTGGTTACATCAAGACTGGACTATTGTAATGCATTGTTGTACGGCGTGCCGAAGACCATGTTAAGCAAACTGCAAAACGTACAACACACTGCAGCTCGTCTTATCACAAGAACTTCCCGTTACGATCATATCACTCCCGTGCTGAAAGAACTTCATTGGCTACCTGTGCAGTACAGAGTGGAGTATAAAATACTGACTCATACATATAAAGCCTTACACGGTGAATCGCCAGCTTACATCAGACACATGTTACAGGTGTATGTTCCGCGTAGAACCTTAAGGTCCCAAAATGACTCTGTACCACTAGTGGTACCAAGATGTCATACTGTGACATACGGTGACCGATGCTTTGTGATTGCTGCACCGAAGCTATGGAATGCACTCCCTGCCGGAATCAAAGACTGTAACACACCGTCTTCCTTCAAGAAATCGCTGAAAACACATTTATTTATCCGAATGTACGGCAATTAATTTGTTAAAGTAAACTATTATACATATAATAGAAAATTGTTGCATTTAAAAGCATTAAACATTTGTACGTATACTCCTATGTTGTTTTTATCATAATTTTTTAACCAAATTGTTTTAATTTTAATGTTTCTCCTTTTTTATTTTGATTTCGGATAATGAAAAATGTCTTCATTTATTAGCTCATATAATTTCTTAAATAAACAGCTATTTAAAGTCCAGTTTTACCATTTTGTTTAATCTTTTCTTTGTATGTGTGTTATTACTTTTTTTTTTTTACCTTTTTATAACTATTATAAATATCGTAAATTTTATGTTTGTTAAGCACTTTTGAACGTACTGTGTATGATAAAAGTGCTATATAAATGTGGTATAATGATAAAAATAATATAGGTTCAGATCTGGTCCGAATCCTGAATAGACCGTGCCTTGCACGTATGCACGTGCATATAGAGTAGAACTCGACAGAATGGTGCAGATTTTATCAAATTGCAAAACTAGACCGTACCATACAGGTGCAGATTTGGGCATAATGAAAGATTATACCGTGACATACTCGTAAATCTGCAGATTTGGTCGGAATAAGTGCAATTGTACAAGGGAGTGTCTATTGCAACAAAGAATATTCCTTACCTAACATATACATTTGTTGCATTGCCGGTTTATAGCATTACATTATTTTGTGTTTGAACCGGTACATAATCCAACGTGTAACTAGAACTGTCTTCTTGAGTGTAACTTTTCAGCTTTTACTAGGATCACACTTATTAAATGTTGGTGTTATCTAAGTAAGTTAGTGGGTGCTTAAGTACCAACCTTGACTTTTGTGCTGACGTTGCAATCTATTTTTAAAAGCCAACGGATATTGTTCGTGAGGATCAAATATTAACTATAGTAAGTTGCAAGGATCCATCTTTCAAAGTGTTCAAGTGCAATAACGATCACACTCTTCGAATTTGGTCCATAATTATGCTTCCATAGTTAAGCGAGTTGTTGACTTCCAAAGATTTAACAATCGTGTTGACCTTGCAATCGAGTGTCAACGTCAAAAGATACAATATGAAAAGTTTAAGACCGAACATATCAATTATGCCATCTTCAAGATATGAACACATCGACCACCATAACCTGTCTTTGACCTCAAACCGCTAGTTACATCTCCATAACGTGGCCATCATAAAAGTATAACCGCATATTTAATAGCAATTTGATTACAAATAATGTTCTTGTTAATGTTCTTGTGAACACGTCAACCCTTTTAAATCTTTACTTTCAAAAGTGCATCGGGGTAACGGTTAAGAATATATTTATATCTAAATAAACAGTGCTTGTTTACAAACTGAAACACTAGTCAACTAGACGATTGTTTGTTTTGAATAAAAATAGATGTCTCCCCTTGCTAAAACCGTCAGATAATTTGTTTTTGTCAATTCTCCATAATCTTCTTTAGAAACAAAACATCAACTATCAACGTTGGAATTCTTCATTCACCTCTACTGCTGCATCTTGACCCGACAATCGGATTGACCTTCTTCAATATTATACAGTACTCCGATTGGTCAAAATTGTCACTTCTATTCATAATCTTCTTTCGAAACAAAACATCAACAATAAACGCAGGAATTCTTCATTCATCTCTACTGTTGCATCTTGAAATATCCTATGAACGGAATGAGATGGACTCTCCTGCACCAACTAATCTTCTATTGAAATGCTTGCCAAAATATTTCGTACTAAGGGCGGGGGTAAACAAACACTGATACTGTTTCATAGGACAATGTTTAAGGTTTCTACATAGAAAACCGTGTGTTAAATCAGAGACGTAATAAACCTTCTTAGATCTCTGGTTAAATTGGCTTTTTGGCCAATAATTCTAATATCATGGGCATAGGAACGTTTCAATTATTGAGGAGGCCAAACTTGTTCATCAAATGTTTGACAAGCAAAAAAAACACTTGTTTTGATTGTTTGTTTGTATGGTGTTTTACGTCATTTTCAACATATTCAATGTTATATATGACGGTCGATTTCTTTGTGGTGGAGGCAGACCAACCACTTTTCCTAGGTAGAACCAGTACTGTACACCTCCCGTCATCCGTAAGAATTGACACTTCCTCACAAGTCGAGCTCCCAGTGGGATTCGAACCCGCATCGGTGAGAGGCGAAGGTTTACAACGCAACGTCGTTAAGCATTCGGCCACGGACGTTATCCGCGCTCAATAAACCAAAACATACAACATTATATAGGGGAAAAAAGCACTTTTTGAGCGCTAACCATTTTTTCCTTCATATTATTAGTGTGGGGGTGGGCATAGCATATTCTCTCCCCACCCCCCACTCTGAACATTGGGGAGCCTGCCCCTAGCTGCCTGCCCCCTGCATGCCCCTCCCCCATCTCCCGGCTATTACGCCTATGAATATGCACTGTTCATGGTCTTTCATTGTTAGCAATTTCATTTGCTATCATAAAAGTTCTGCTGTATATATGTATAATCATGGATATATATGTACATTGGATTTGAAACTCCCTATACGCCCATTGTTAATTCCCGATTTATCCGCCGAATGGTCAATGAGCTGGTTACCTGATTATTCTGCGGTAAACAACAGGGTACCTGCCAGGGTAACAGGTGCGCGGTGGCTATTTTTGGCGCGATCTATTTCAAATATCGAGGTAAAATATTTAAATCTGCATATATTGCTTTTAATTTATTGAAAGAAATTATGGAATTCATACTATAACTTGGGTTTTAGCGACGAAAATACGCTCGATAGCTGTGTTGATTTTCTTTTTTCTACAGTTTTCGCCATATAGCCTTTGGTTTATTCGCAAATTACGCAGTTGAATTTGGTTGAAAATTCATAAATTATTTTCCTAGTTTTCGCCATTTGCGGCTTGAAATCTAGAATGTACATTTTTTGAAATTTAACTTCTCTGTCATTTATGTTACGATATTCAAAGTAATTATTTCTTCGTAATGCCATTATTGTGTAGAGTTGCTTGACGGCCTTGGATTTCTCAGTGAAGTAAGAAGAGAGTGAATGGTGACCCGTAATGGAGATATAGCGCAGCTGACTGAAATCTCGTATGGCTTCGAGAAGTGGAAGGAACCTCGTTTTAGCGGTAAACTTGTCTGAATATCCGCCATTTTGTTTCCATCGGTGAAGTGCTCTGCTTTGTGAAATTGTAAAATATTTGACTGTTTTGCATTATTAGGTCATCTTAATTCACTGAACTTGTTTGTTGTTATATTACTAATAATTGATATTGACATTTTGGGTATTTTTACGTTACTTTACAGTGAATTGATTGATATAAAATAAAATGCACAAACTGTTGGTCGGCCGTGTTCGTTAAAGTATTGTTTATCAGAGATGTCGAGATGGCGCAAATCCGCTATACATTTGTTTGTTTTAATTAATTCCTCAAAAATAAACAGCTCGCCGTCGAAAACTGTGATTGTAAAAAGTAGTGGTCCACTTTTTTTATGCAAAACTCCTTTATTTTATCTAATAATTTGTGTTAAAGACTACATAGATATCGACCAGCATGGCCGATTCTAGCCAATGCCGATTAAATGCACCCTTTTGTACTTCTCTATTAATTTGTTTGTTTTATTTAATTCATAGAAAATAGACAGTTCGCTGTCGAGAAATATGATTGAAGAATGTAGTGGTACACTTTTTGTTATGCAAAAACCTTAATTTTGTCTAATAATTTGTCTTAACAATTGCATAGATATCGCACAAAAAGACCATACATTCCGATTCCATCCAATGATTATGAAATGCCATCTTGTTTGACTTCGCTATACATTTTTTTTGTTTTAGTTAATTCCTAGGAAATAGACAGCTCGTTGTCAAGAAATATGATTGACGGATGTAGTGGTACACTTTTTGATATGTAAAAACCTTAATTTTGTCTTAAAGACGACATAGAGTGTCGACCAAAACGGTCATACATGGCCGATTCTAGCCAACGACGATGCTGTAGGAATCCGCTTTAGGTTTTTTAATTTTAGTTAATTCCTCCAATAAAAACACCTCGCTGTCGAGCAATATGATTAAAGAATGTAGTGGTACACTTTTTGTTTATGTAAACGCTTTAATTATGTTTTAAAAACTCTTATTCAACCCATCTGTGTTGGTGCTCTTTTGGTTAATTAAATGTCCTTTCCAGCAGTTGAACAACGAAAAACAACTTTTAATGTCTGTATCAATTGAGCGCTTTCCAATGCATTTCACCATAAATTAATGCGTCCTGGAGATAGTATTTTTTTTACTATAAGTTCTCAAACCCATATGACCTACATAGATATATAATCACGCAAAAAACAGTTAAATGAAGCGGCAGGGTTTTATGGCAGTTGTTTATTGCGATCAAAAGATATAAAGGGTTTCTCCAATCATAATTATACGGTGCCCCGTGGCTAATTGGTCGTCCTAAGCAGGATGTTTGTTTAGATCAAAGAGGCCATAAATCACTGGCAAACACTGGCCACCCGTGGTGTGTTGACATCGAATATATAGCATGATTGTGTAATATTATTATTTTTCAATTTTATTTATATTATATGCATCTATGAAAATAAACACATAAGAAATAGATTATGTTCATTCGGATTTGTCAAAAAACACACGCATAAGTGTGTTAACGTTTCATTTTTATTTAACAAATTATCATAGTAACAAATTGATTTGTTATGCCGTTTTAATATGACAATATTAGGAAAATATAACTAATGCTGTTAAAACCCACTTACGTGTTTAATTACAAGTTTTTCATGTTATATTATTTATTTTTTATACAAAATTATCTCATTCGGTGTTGCGAGTTACTGTGTCATGTTACAAGATATTTAAAAGTTCCACTTAGACGGATGCTAGTATTTTAAAAATGTGTTATTATGTAATATATAAAAAAACAATTCAATCAAAGAAAATGAGTGTGAATTGAGAACATTAATAATTGAAAACGTAAAAAAAAAGAAAGAAGTAAGATAAACCACAGACGAGTTGCAATAATTAAGTTACGTCGGTTACACCCGAGTTTTGTTATTATATTATATTTCTATAAATGAATACACATTTAGAAAACAACAACAACAACCCCCCCCCCCCCCCCCCCCCCCCCCCCCCCCCTTCAAAATATCGAAATTGTGTGCATGTATAATGTATTTTATATATATTCCCTTTTATTAATGACATCTTTTAAATATGTTTCGAAATAAATACAAAAAGAAATCACTCGTAACTCTAGTACGCTTAACTTAATGCTAACGCCCCTTTTTACAAACACTCAAAATAAAAATCGTCATCTACCGCCAACCAGCATTTGCCAATAAATAAACCTTAATTTTAATAAACCTTGAAAGAATATGTGTATGTATGAAAGCGTCAAAATAGCAACGAAGGTGTAACAAGTTTATCTTTATTACAACTAGATTAACGCGAATCTGATTACCGATACAATGAACCCATTCCGCTATATTCATTACAATTGACTGATAGCGTTAACCGCGCACCTGCCGCAGTTATAAGCATTTTTAAAGAGCGCCCAGCGATGACGATAACATTTCTGATCATGTACAGAGACGCTTATCTTTCTCGTTTTAGCCATACGAGATCGTGCGAGATTCGATTATGAGCCCATTCACTCTCTTCTTACTTCACTGGATTTCTGTATAGACTTTGTTTTGTTCGCAAATTACGCAGTTGAATTTGGTTGAAAATTCATCAATACAATCGCCTTTATTTTTCGTAAATGTATAAACATTCTAATTGAAACTCCTGTTTTATTTATGGTTCGATATTCAAAATAATTATTTCTTTGTATTGCCATTAGTGTGTAGATTTGAATGATGGCCTTGCATTTCTGTATAGCTTTTGTTTTCGTCTCAAATTTTGCTGATTAAGTTGGTTAAAAAATAGTATTACGATGCGATACCTGTGTATTCGGTATGACACGTTTGAGTTTTGGGGTACTTGCGTGCAATTGAACAGAAATATAATATCGATCACCAACATCCTGTTATTTGGAACACAAAACAACCCTTTGAATTACATCTGTTACCGCCCTTCTAAGGGGACAATATGCCGAAATATCGCGCATGACCACCGTGTATATTCGGTATGACACCTCTGACTTAGGGGTGGAAGGGTGTAATAAAAACAGACACGTCGACCGCACTGTATATTCGGTATCGAACGGTGTTAATTTGAAGGCACCAGATGTGCAATATGGAACAATAGACCACTAAATCCATCATAGTTTAATTAAACAAGGCAACTGAAGCCAAAATCAAGCGAATTATCTAATGAGCCAGCGAACTTATGTACTTACATGTATCATTGTGCATGTATATTTACAATTTGCAGAGTCACATGATCATTGTCGCAGTTTCACCTACGGTCATATTATTTATTTTGTTTATTAAAGTTAAAACAGACGTCACTTTATAGAATGAAGAATAATCTCTCAGCTTGTATTTGAATTAGCCAGCTAGTTTAAATACTTTTCCCAGAATAAATAATACAGCATATATATATATTTAATTTGTCGAGTCACGTCACTGTCGCAGTTTCACATACAGTCAAACGAACGTAATTGTTCTTATTTGGTTCGTTTTTAGTAAAGCTTAAACAGACATCACTGCATAGAATAAAGAATTATCTTTCATCTCGTATTTGAATTAGCCAGCTACCTTAAATACTTTTCCCAAAATAAACAAATCAGCAACAATATGTATATACACATGTATATATATTTTTTAATTTGCCCAGTCACGTCACTGTCGCAGTTTCACATACGGTCAAACGAACGTAATTTTTCTTATTAAGTTCTTTTTTAGTAAAGCTAAAACAGACATCACTGTATAGAATAAATAATTATCCTTTAGCTCGTATTTGAATTAGTAGCCAGCTAGCTTAAATACTTTTCCCAAAATAAACAAATCAGCAACGATATGTAAATATATATTTTTTAAATTTGCCGCTGTCGCAGTTTCACATACGGTCAAACGAACGTAATTTTTGTTATTTAGTTCGTTTTTAGTAAAGCTAAAACCAACATAACTGTATAGAATAAAGAATTATCTTTCAACTCGTCTTTGAAATAGCCGGCTATCGTAAATACTTTTCCCAAAACAAATAAATTAACAACAATATGTATACTAGGTTTTCTTACATTTTATCAATTCGTAAGACGGTGCGTAACTTAGCGCAATGCGCATGCGCCATAATACCTTACCTGTACGCGCAAGTATTCATGACGTAACCAGACGCGCAACCAGACTGCCTGCACGTCTACATGTCCTGTCCGGAACTTACAACCTTCAGGTGAACAGAGCGAGATTCAATCAGAATGCTGTCAGTCCTCTGTGCCCACTGAGGATGAAACGCTTGAACACTTCTTGCTGAGATGCATCAACCTACAGACTGTGCGGGACCCTATACTAGTTAACATTTATGACATTTTGAGAGAACACGACGTTACATGTGTTATGAACTCAGAAGATCTCATGAAACTCATTGCTGACTTTTCGCATATATTGCCGAGTTACCTACATAATGACACCTGTGGGCATGAGATCGAATTTCACGCAAGAAGACTGATTTACAATCTGCATTCGATGAGACATAGACTTTGTAAAGGAATAAGGTAGAGCCTTCCTGTGTGGTCACTTGCTATTAATACGTGATCTTAGTAAACATTATTAGAAATAAACAAGAAGAGAACAGTTTTAATATAGTTTTTAATACCGGTAGTGTAAAGCGTAAATAGACTATTCAGTGGTGGTGGATATACGTGTACAGTGATATTAGATACAGAAGAAGTAACCTAGCAGTACCACTGCTGGGGTTCGCCATTTCTGGCGGTGAAGAATATTGCAACAACAACAACATGGGTAAATTATTATTCGGCGGATAAATTGGATTTACGACATGTTTCAAATCCAGTGTATGTAGATCTATGTCTAGGATAAAGATCGAGTCTATCATAATCACCTACCAGAATTTAAAGGTATGTCTAATTTCTTGTCACTGATTGGTCATTTTTTCATGAGTGCTTCATCAAAACTATGAATTAGAAATAACACCAAACTGTCATTTTATTCACGCCGATTTCGTTTTCAGTATTTATTGACATTCACGCTAGCGTTTGTTAAGTGCTGTGTAGCGCCCTTAAAAAAAGTCTCCCCGACTACAAATCAGTAGGCTAGTGTTATAATTACTTACTGATCCTTTGGTATCATCAAGCCCAGTCTGTGTGGCTTTAAAGTAGAATATCGCTTAAGCCGGTGCTGAGGGCGTGAGCGGTGTTGCACGCTACATTATCTTTCATGAACAAATTCAATAAAATCGAGTCTGCTACTTTTATCTCTTGTTTGTGTTTGTTGCTTCCAAGGGATCACGTTTTCAGTATTTATTTAAAGGCCCAATTGCCGTATAAAAGCCACTAGATATAGTTGCGGCAGGTTTTTCATTTAAATCAGGGAGTACGTTATAGGGAGGAGAAACGGGCTCGTTTTGCCGATTTATGTTGTCGCGCATGGGGTCAGTCTATTTCGCTGACTTTCGTAGCTGACGTCAGCTACGCGCTGACCCAAAATGGGTGAGGAAAACGCTGACCTTTGAGAAAACGCTGACCTTGTTAATTATTTACTTAATAAAGATAATTAAACTCTTTTTTGAGTATATCATAATATCCGTAAAACAACATGTATTTGAACATATTAAGCAAAATCAGCGTTTTTTATTTGGTTTTTAATGGTTTATTTGGAAGTTGAAAATAGGTAGAAAACGCTGACTTTTTATGAATTTTACTGACTTTGCTGACCTTGATTGTGTACAGAATCCTAATCTTATTATTCATTGTTGTTATATTTTTTTTGAGTATATCTAAGTAAAACAACATATATGTGAATATGTTAAGCAAAATCAGCGTTTTTTATTCTGTATTTAATGGTTTATTTGGGAGTTGAAAATAGTTAGAAAACGCTGACCTTTTATGAATTTTACTAACTTTGACGACTTTGATTGTTTTTAGTATACTAATCTTATTTTAATCAATTTTTAAATGTCTTTTGTTGGTGAAATATGAGAGCCGAACAATATTAACAAAACTCATTTATCAATTTTTTTCAACTGAATAAGGGAAACTTATTTAATTGGTATATATCAAATCGCGCAAAAACATAGCAAACTCTTGATTATTTACAATCAAGAACATTAATATTCGCCTGTTGTTCACGCATAAGTGTTAAATTATAAAGTAATGTTTAAACATAATTATGAGGTATTATGTTACATTCTAGTTCTTTGTTACTTGCAAACTGTAATATTTTCTTATTTTCACAAGGTCAATAATTAGATTAACGGGGATTAAAGAGGTCTTTGATGGTTATAGATATGTGTCAATAATTAGGTTTTATTAAATACAAACATATTCAAACTGTTACTGTTAACAGATAATTAAGAAGAATCTTAAGTCAAATTGTTAGCTAATTAATTGCGATTACAGTCAGTTATGATTAACTCCGCCTACTGTACAAACATCATATAGTTACAATTGCATTGGTCAAATTTGGTTAGTTATTTACTTATATAATAAAATTCTAATGAATAAAGAGTATTCTTAATGTGTATGAGTTATCGTACTAAGGATATTGTTATATGCGTTCTCGTGCTAAGAATACGTTATAGGCGTTATCGTGCTAAATCACTTTGTGACGTGTTTAATGTAATATTTTAAGTGTTCCAATATGGCAGTGATTATTGGTCGTAGTCATTTGAGGTACTTTTCAAGTTATATACAGGACGTTTTACAACTTCTTTGTGTTTACCTGGTGCTAAAGTGGAAGATTTACTGGATTATTTCGCAGTTCGTGATGCTATACCAGACGTTTCGGTAAGTAACCATACTAGTATAAGTATTATGTATTAAGTATTACACGGCAATCTTGAATATATATATTATGGGTGCACTATTATCAACTGCATATAATATCAAACACAATCGGCTTAATACTATTACTATTACTATTAATGATTGGACAAATGCAAGAAAAACTAACGGGATGCCTTGAGGTTTTAAAAATAAACATAAAAATCAAGATTGCAATGTATCCCTTATGTAAGTTACTGTCCCTTGATATAATGCATCGTAAATATAATAAAATTTATGCAAAAATGAATTAAATAGTCTAATTGATACTAGTAAGGCACAGCACACTGAATTAATAAATCGATGTATTAAATTCTTAATTTGTACCATATTTACTAACTAGTTTAATATGCAAAATGGTATTATTATTATACAAAATATGTGAATAAAAAACTGTCAATGTAACGTGCTAAATGAAACAAATGATTTTATTTTTCAAGTTAACGTGCTATTTGACATGTGTATTTCATTGCCGCGTGGCTCGTGCCAATAATCTATCTAATCTAATTAACAGGTGTCACCCAATATCTGAATAAACAAGTGAATTAGTTTGGGGGTGTTGTTAATTTAATCAATATTGTGTTTATTCAGTATAAGCCTAATCGCCTAATCACATTTGCAATTTAATATAACATAGAAATCAATTGTTTAAAGGTAACGTGTAATATGATTACCGCGTGCCATTAATCTAATTAACAGGTGTCACCTATTATCTGAATAAACATATATCAACTTCGTTTGTGTTGTGTGTCATTAATTGAATTTGTGTATTAGTCACTAATCCCATTAGCGTGCAGACAAGTTTAAATTACGATAACATTTTTAGATAATTGCATGCTATTTTCAAAATATAAAGGTTGAATTAAAATTGTTAAATTTACAGATAATAGGACAGTTTGCTCGTATTTACGCAATGGTTTTATAATTAACCAAAATAGGCATTTTATTCATATTTTGTATCTTTGTTTAAAATTTGACATATCTACAGGCAATTATACATGAGTTTTTAAATGAAGGCAAATTTCAACACAAAATGAAAGCGTTAATTGTTTAAAGGTAACATGTTCTATGATTACCGCGTGTCATTAATCTAATTAACAGGTGTCACCCATTGGAAAGACACTAACGTTATATGCATTATGTTTTTTTAAAGGTGGTTGCTGTGCATTGTGGTATCAACAATCTACCCAGAGATTCCGCGGACATCCTGTACCAGAAGTTCGTAGACATGTATAGCGATATAAAGGACCTCAATCCTAGGTAATGTGTTTTTCTAATAACTATTTCGAAAGTTTTTTTTAGTGATTCACGAAGTCAGTGAATTATTATTATTAATGATAAGACGAAATGAAGAAACATGTTTAGACAACACTGGATTCAGCACTTTCATTGCTTTGATGATTATTATTATTATTTATTATTATTATTATTATTTATTATTATTATTATCCTAGGTAATGTGTTCTTCTAATAACTATTTCGATTTTTGTTTTTAGTGATTCACGATGTCAGTGAATTATTATTATTAATGATAAGACGAAATGAAGAAACATGTTTAGACAACACTGGATTCAGCACTTTCATTGCTTTGATGATTATTATTATTATCATTATTATTATTATGCTTACAGTGCCAAAGTCCTGATATCCAGCATCCTTCCAAGAGACGAGAATTTGTTTGGTCGTGTCCTCAGCCGGTCGACATTAGACAAGATCAACGCTACGGCAACGTCTGTGAACCACATGTTACGTGATTTGAGTGATTTCGTGCCTGATTTAGTGTATGTGGACCATCAGCAATCGTTCTTTTTTGAAAACGGTGATCTTCGTCGGTATAGTCTGAGTAGAGATGGACTGCATCTAAGCACACATGGAACTACCGCGGTTGTGGAACGTATCGAAGAAAAGATCAGCGACTCCAGAATGATGACACGCGCCCCATTTTCTGATGATGTTAACAGATGTACAACAAAAGAAGATGATGTTGTTATTAAGGACGACCAAAGTGTCATATGTGATACGTGGCTTGTATGCGACACTGAGGAAAGTGATATGATTTCAGCGCGACTTTTCCGTTACTCAGACGCCGTAAAGAAAAATGTCAACAGATTCGCTATAACAACGACAACAACAACAACACTACCAACAACGACAACAACAACACTACCAACAACAAGGTTAACAACAACAACAATAGCAGCAGAAGCAACTTCACCGGTGGATTATCCCGGAACGACTACAGGCTCGCTGTTATCATATTATAGCAGCTATGATGTCAATTGGAATGTCTATACCAGATGACGATAAAATTCAAAGTTTAACCCAACTCAGAAAAAACAGTAGGGCAAAGCATGATAAGAAAGCGGGTACCAAAAAGGGCAGGAAAGGTGACGTCGAGCCGTTAACAATTATACCCGCACCCGATTCCATACTTGTTAACAGAAGTATGATAAACATTGACACATCTTTAAATGCTCATGACAATGTATATGATGATGATAATTTCAATGTAACATTACAAACGGCATCAACTCCGAAAACTCCAATAATGGTATCGCAATTAAATAAAACTCCCAAATCAATCCTAAAAAAAACATCTAAAAAATCACTTCATTTTTCGCCAAATACTGAAACAACTACTATTGCGAAAAAAAAAATTTGATCAAGATACCATTTCTAGTAAAGTTTTGTCATGTAGTTCCCCAGTAGCAAAAAAGATTAAATTGGACATGACATTCACAAAATCCGAACTGGAACCATTAATAGAAATAGATACTTCAAGATGTTCGGAACTAGATATCGATATTCCAACGGAACCATTTTGGATACAAATAATCTAACTAACAGGTGTCATTATCCATATATCACCTTGGTTGTGGGCGTGTCATCAATGGAGTTTGTGTATTAGTCGCTAATCCCATTAGCGTGCGAACCACAGTTTTGTTTTTAAGAACAGAACAAAACATACTTTTATTGACTTGCACGTTAAGTACGTCATCATAACATATATACAACAATTACAAAATACATATTTAAATCACGTGTAACATACAAAGTATATGATTTATATACAGACATGAGGACGATCTATAAAGTATTCACACATGCGTTATAGATATTCTCTGTGACATCACATATTTGAGATATGAAGCCAATTTAAAAAGAATCATTTTGTTTTCAGTTTGCAATTAAAGTATTTTAAGTATTGTTAACTGAAAAAAATGTAACAACAATGATTAAAATAAGATTAGTATACTAAAAACAGTCAAGGTCGGCAAATTCAGTAAAGTTCATAAAAGGTCAGCGGTTTCTAACTATTTTCAACTTACAAATAAGCCATTAAATACAAAATAAAAAAAGCTGATTTAGCTTAATATATTCAAGTATATGTTGTTTACTTAGATATACTCAAAATAATATATAACAACAATGATTAAAATAAGATTAGTATACTAAAAACAATCCATGTCAGCAAATTCAGTAAAATTCATAAAAAGTCAGCGTTTTCTACCTATTTTCAACTTCCAAATAAACCATTAAAAACCAAATAAAAAACGCTGATTTTGCTTAATATATTCAAATACATGTTGTTTTACGGAGATATACTCAAAAAAGTGTTTACTTATCTTTATTAAGTAAATAATTAACAAAGTCAGCGTTTTCTCAAAGGTCAGCGTTTTCCTCACCAATTTTGGGTCAGCGCGTAGCTGACGTCAGCTATGAAAGTAAGCGAAATAGACCGACCCTCGCGCATGTGTTTCACTACTCCATGAAAATGACTACTTCCGGTTGTTTCGCGAGTGTGTGAAAAAACAGCAAATTCTTATAAATTATTACACTTACAAACTCAATAAAGGTGCTAAATGTAAACATAAGTATTATTTATTCACATTGTGTCCTCTGATACAGAGCGTGTATTTGTTTGCATGTTTAAAAGCACATTTTACCAGACGGTTCCGTGTAACAAAGATGGCGCCACTCTGCGCCAAATAAAAAATGGTGACAGTGTATAGCTATTGCAAACGAGATACGAGACTACGGGTTATTTAGGCATTAATAATAACAAAAAGTGAATAGTAAACATATTTATCTTTGTCAAGAAGGTAATTTCATGGTGGTGATTATAAGACAAAGCCTAAAAAGAGGTGATGAAAATGTGCCTTTTGAGATATCAGCTAAATTTTTAATTTTATAGAATTAAAAATGGTGTGGAGCTATTGCAAACGAGATACGAAGTATGGGTTATATTAGGCATTAATAATAACAAAAAGTGAATAGTAGACATATTTATCTTTGTCAAGAATGTAATTTCGTGATGTTGATTATAACAGAAAGCCGTAAAAAGGGGCTGTAAAAACTGCCTAATTTGAGATGTTGGTTGAAATTTTAACTTTTCAAATGTAACGCGCTTACGATCGATTTACCTGTATCGATAAAATAGTAAATGGCGGCGTTCTAGCGCGACAACATAAATCGAAAAACTAGAGCGTTTATGAACGTACTCCCTGTTTAAATGTATGTGTAGTGACTGGTAGTGCGAGTGATCGGAAATAGCTGCGAGTATTCCCAGCCTGTTGCAATCGGTTGTGTGATCGGTCGTTTTATTTGGAGGTGTGGCCTGGTGTGAACATTTAATTTGGGAGTCTCAGGTATTACAGAAAATATTATTTGCTATTCAAATACATAAAACAACTTGTCATTTGTGTCTTAGCCCTAGTATTATAATACTCAACCATATCAGGATGCAACCAAAGAACGGAACAGAAATATCTCCTGTTTTGTTGTCTCAATTGCACGTTTTTACGTCGAATGCTGTTGTAATGAGAAGTGAATACATATTGGACATAAATATTTTTAAAGTGACGATATATGATAGCTAAAATCCGCATAAATATGGGAATACACACGGGAAAGAAATAAAGTGATTAGGAAGATAAATGATAATTTAATTCTACAAAAATAAACTTTGAATGCATACAGTTATTTACAGGTACATAGTTCCCGAACCAATGTTCGTTGGAAGTACCAGTATAAAACAAAAACCACCAAGTTTCTTTCCCATAAAAAGTCGGTTGATCGTAGCGGGGGTCGAACCCACAAAGCCATTCTCCATCAGACTGGGTTCCGACTTATAAACATACCAATACTTCATAAAGATTTATAAATTGCAATGCACGAGTTTAAGTGCACAACTGATCCGAATTTAGTCCGGGTCCGACCCTAGCTTTTTAAGACCACGACACCTTGCCCTCGTTCGGTCCCGGCTAACCATGGACCGTGTGGTTAAGGTTCGAACCTCAGGCCACTTTCAATAAAAGGTTTGTTTTTCAGCTTTTCTAAGAACGTCTGCAACCCGTGCTAACATATAACCTTGACCTATAAGTCGGAACCCAGGTCTGGATCTCATCCCAGGGGTCTAAGTTACGAGTACATATACAACAATCCCCCCCCCCCCCCCCCCCCCCCCCCCCCCCCCACCTCGGTTGGTGGGGGCCCCGGCAGATAATCAAAGTTAGGATACTTCGTTATTTTCAATTATTTTAACACCTACTGCAACCCGTGCAAACCATTCTAACGGTCGTTATTGACACTCTAATGTATATATAATATACATGTATATGGAGGGAACTCCCTGGCGGTCCTGTTCAGTTGAAGTTCGAACCTCTAGGTTGTAGGGTAACGTGGGGTACGATACCACGGAGAAAATGCGGGAGAGGCTGTTTAGTTCGGCGATTTTTATAATCCCGAAGTTCGGAAATTGTTCATAAAATGCGAGGTAGAAGCAGATATATGAGTGCTGCTAAACCCGGGGCCTCAAAGCCAGGGTGTCGGAAAAACAGACACAATAAACCCGAGTCTACAATCTTGCGGGTGTTTTTTTGTTCTCTGCTTTCAGCTGATCTTCAGATACACACATATCACTCCACCTCCTGGGTGGACCTGCCTGTGGCTCTTCGGTTCCTAATAATATTTATTAATATATTAAAATCAACTCGAAAATATTTTTCTCCTTTATGTGTACAGAGAATAAACGTTTCATACATGTATTATGTTAATTGCAACTTGACATTCAACGAAAGACTGTTTTAATATTTCATGAAATGCTATTTTCTAAAGTTATAGTTGATTTGTATTTTAATTAAGTTTATGCAACTGGCCTGCGGATCGCAAAGAGGTCGTGATGTTTCACTACTTCTCGTACCACATGTCGTGAACGTGCACGATCTATTGCACGAACAATCGCACGGAGGTGCAACAGGTCGTGCAATCGGTAGCAGCTGGTTGTGCGAGGGGGCGGAGGACCAAAAGTCATGCGATCACCTGCGATCGTACACGACAGCATGCAACAAGTCGTGCAACAAGTAGCACGACTGCTTGCGACCTCTTGCGATCACTTCGGTCACAACAAGTTTCTTTTGTGAATGTACAAACACCTTGCTGCGACCGATTTTGGTTGTACGAGTATCTGCGATCGCAAGAAGTCGTAAGGCCAATGTGACTGGCACTTTAGGCTCAGAGATGTATGTTCCTTAGTCATAACTATGTTACTCCATGGGTTTTACCCAGAGAAAGTTATATCACGTGGGGGTTCTCTACGGTACTGTGTGTATGTGGATATTACTGGAGTTGGAAATAAACTAAGTCCATGGTTCATTTATATATACATCTGTATTCATTATCGTAGACACGATACAACTCGTATGGTAGATACGACTCACTCTGAAATGCATAATAAGGCATACTAAGTGATCTTGAAATCATTAGTTCACAAATACACATACATACATTGTATTTATAAGAAAGAATGCATTCCATATGTATCGACTCATAAAGAATATATACAAAGTATTTATGTGTCTAGTGGCCGATTACATATACATTGGTGTAACACCTTACACAACACAGCTTTATACATTGACTTACCAATTTATGGAATTAAGTGTATCTCTCATTCATACCACGTATGGTTGCCGGGTAGAATACAACCACTGCAAACACACCGTCACATGCAGAGAGGGTAGGACCCACCCCCCCCCCCCCCCCCCCCTCCCCCCCCATTCATATTCATTTTGTCTTTTTTTGTTCATGCTCATATAAAGGTCTTCATCATGACCCCTGCATTGTTTCAGGTGCCATCTCGCTCACATCACTAAGAGCAGTGGCAGAAAAACAATAAACGTGGCTCCAGCGTAAATGGAGTTTTTACGATAGAATTTGCAGCAACTCTGCAGTTCAGGGTGAGAAGGTTCTAGGCCCATTTTCCATATTTTATCTCGATGTACATGGAAGATGAGCCTGGCATGTTCATGCCTGTTAGGCGCCATATAACCTGTAATGTGTTGGTGCGCCTTAAAAACTCCAATTCATTTCATTCATACCACTGTCTTCACCATCCACTACTGTGTAGATAGTCAAATCTTGTAACACAACAGCCTTGCCACTGTACTTAACCTAACAGTTACAAATGTAATACAATTGTAATTCAAGTACACCCCTGTTAATCCCTGTTATAACTAATCATGCAATGGGAGATTCCTAGTTGTTTTTTAATCATCTGAACTTAACACCTGTTTATGTTTTTCTAGGAAAACTATGAAGTCTGGGAATTTAGAGGTATTGCCATATTAGTGGAGACCGCCGAATGGTCTGGTGGGTAATTTATGCATACAATGATATAGGCCGATGTCCATATGTGGGGCATGACTAACTGCCGAAAAGCAGTATGGGTAATCTTCAAATATAGATACTGAGGCGCACAAACAGTCTAGTAGAGAGTCTGGGGCCGGTGGTTAAAGAGTGAAGAGTCAGTCGATCTTGTAAGATGGAATCCCCGCAGTCTAAGACAGGGTGTGGGATAAGTTAAACTATACTATGGAAGCCAGTATAGTAGGGCAGTCATCGTTACATACTAATTTGAGGATTTGAACATTTGAAAGTTTCTAAATACTATTTTACTTTGTGAACCTAAGACATTTAATAATAGGGACTATTTAATTAGTTAACAAATGGACGTACTAAAACCACTATACGAAACGGATATGTTTATATATATAACAGGATTATGAATGTGTTATTTTTCGGACTGTTTTATATGTACCAATAAATTATGGAAATCACAACGCAAAGTCCGGACCTTGTTATTAAATGTACCAAGCATAGCATACAACCCCGTAGTGCTACACTCTGCAAGTTAATATTATTGTTATATGTTGTGCAAAGATTTGAAAGGATAGTGAGTATTTAATAATAGTATTAACTATGTAGTAAATAATACTGCCATCTTGAGTACAATAACGTGTAATCATACACTGTCTTAGATTTACTAAAATAGTCAAACTGTAAACATTAAAGTTACATCAACTCATAGGAACATTAAAAAGGAAACAATTGCAAATATGAGATTAGCAAACCTCTATGTCTTCTTTGCAGTAACCTAAGTTTAAAATACTGAAACTCTAAAAAAACAAACATGTCTGACCATTTCTGACCTTGCACAAAAGAGAACTGGACACACAAAATATGTTGTACACAATTAAGTCATGTTACCAAACTTCCAGGTAAAATTCAAATCAAGCGTAAAATCTAATTAAAGGGAAACAACTCGTACAAACCACTTTCCAAACAACTTACAGAGTTAACCTTAATTATCACTCTGTAACACGATGTAATTCCTTATATTATCTTATTATCTCCATCATGTCCAGCCATTCCTATTAAACAATAACTTGTACAGTTATGTTTTATTTTTGAATGTTTATTCCCAACACAATGTCATCCTAACATACCTGTCCAAATTATATGCATATATTGTGTACTGCAGTATAATTAGACCATCTATAATTGGCAATTAATTTTCATTCATAAACACTGAAAACTTATGTCATAAAATATTTGCTGGCTGCGTGAAGTTCTGTTTAGTCATCAGATTACATTTATTTTGGCATACAAGTTCATAGCAGTTCTGTTTTATGTTATACACATTGAAGTGGATAGTAGATGACAATACAATAAAAAATATAGGGTAAAACATGAATAATACTGGAGGGAAAATTGTCACAGTTCCAATAAAATAAACAGAAATTATATAGTTTTGAGTCATTGGATTGAAAAACTTTACTCCTAGATGATTTGTAAGAACAGTTTCCTGTCGTCTGCATGAAGAGAGAGAGTCATTCACTGTAACTGAGAGGACTGTAGAGTTGGTGTAATTGATAAGACACACCTCCAATCTCTCCCTACCAGAGTAGGGAATGTTGCCCCTTTAAGCAACGAGCCTCTTCCGTGTTAGCTCCCTTATCACTCTGCTCTTCACTATCGAGTCGCAATCAGTGGGTCAGTAACATTTAAAGATGGCCGTCAAAAAGTTGACGTGTCTGTTTATAAAAAGAAAACATGCATTTTATGTCACACTGTTGCTCTTCTGCTCAATTTATGCAGTGCATTGTGAAGAAAGTGTACAAGAGGGATTACAGGAGAATTTTGAGACATTTTGGCCGACCGTGCTCATTGCCACACTTGTCCGAAACAAGGCTCATACTTTACCTTGGTTTTTTGGACAGTTGGAAAATTTGAATTATCCCAAAGATCGAATATCTATATGGTATGAACAAAATGTAGTTACATTGTTTTCTATCTCTTTCTGTCTACCATACACTAACCAGGTACAGCAGGGGTTTGAGATATAGGTAGAAAACAAAACTAATTCATAACTCACATCCAATCAACTTCCGGTAGGTTGAGATATTCAGTAGGTGAAAATAGAGGGGTTTACTCGGACTTTATCCACAATCTCTATACGAAAAATAGTCTCTATCATCCAGACACACTCAAGCTGACTGCGAGCGTCTGGACTCGTGTTTCATTAAAATGTTTGACGATAGATGCCGCCAAAGGTCATTTTGACCGCAAGATCAAGGTGCACATTATATAATGCGCAACATTCCAATGGGATGTGTGCATGTCCTTATTAAATATACAATAAACTTTTCTTTTTTTTAGTTTTTAAAAACATAATATGATCTATATTACAAAATTATGTTTAAAATTTAAATTTTAATATTATTCGTGATCTGCTGACTTTGTTTGGTGGCACTTTTATTACACAACATTGCGCGTACCCATTGCGCGTAACGTCAGGTAATTGTTGACTCCCATAACAGACTGTGACGTAGGGAGTGATTCCAATAACAAACTGAAGTTGACCAATTCATAACTTTTATAGAGCATCATCAAAAATCACATAAATGATAAAATTATGCTCAGGACTGCTCTCAAGTTGAAGGTTGGACAGTTACGTGGTTTAACTTGTGATAACCATCTTGTAGTGTAACTAATCGGATACTGTACTGCACATACAATGATGCCATTTTGAAGATCTATGATTGGCTTTTCATATTATGGTATTTTACAATTTGGAAATTCCTGAAAATAGTCTGGATGTTATTGGATTTAAAATGGGACATATTTTGACCTGCGACTAGGCATAAGCTTGCTTTGATGTTGCTGATAAAATGTTGATAAGCCACTAATTGGAGCAGATATTTACCCTTAGTCGTAGAAATGTGTTGGGTAATTATTCACTCCTGGTCATTTATATTCAAACAAATTGAGGGTATTATATTGTCAAAAAAGGATGAGTAAAATACCTAGATGCTTATTTGGAGTTGTGTCTAAGGCCCCATTTTACCTTTGGCAGTTGTACAACCAAATTGTTTTAATGGTGATAAATAGCATTATTGTTCACGGGTCTGATTGTGTATGAATACTGTATCTTCTACAACAGGTTAAGAAGTGACCACAACTCAGATAATTCCACAGCCAAGGTCGAAGAATGGATCAGAGCCACAGAACACTTGTATAATTCTGTAGAATTTGTCTACCCTAAAAATAAAGGCAAATCAGGTAATAATAACTTAGATATGAAAAAAAAATTAAAAGTGTGAATATAATAGTGATGGGCAATCAGTTGAAATTTACAACCGATATCGGTTAAAATCAGTTACATCAGTCATTGGTCAAAATATGTTAGTCAATATAAGTATAACATGTGCTATAACATGTGCATGTTAATCTGTGTTGCAGGCCTTGAACTTAGAATAATTTATGGTAGTATGTATTTTTTCTTGTCTTGTTTCTTATGCCATTTTCATGTTAATCAGCAAAATCAATTCTAATTGAAACAGGTTATTTCTATTTTAACATTAATTAAAGTGCATTTTTACATTTTACCGCTAATTGGATGCCTAAGTAACTGATGATCAGCTACAATTGATTAATCGGTACATCACTAGTATATAAATCTGATTTTGGTCAAAAACTAAAACTGAGAAATGTTCATGGTTAAGAACTCTGTTCTTATACTTTTATCAGGAAAATAATTATCAAAAAGGATTAAACGATTCTTGTTAAGAAACTTTTTTTTTAATGAGATTTCTAAACTGATATCATATTTAGCTCTTCTGATCAGAGATCAGAGATCAGAAGAGCTTATGCCGTTGTGCGCGTCCGTCTGTCCGTCCGTAAACTCTTTTTTTGTAGCGACTACCGGTACTCCTCTGAAACTACTGAATGGATTTTCATGAAACTTTACAGAAATGTTGCCCATGAATTCTAGTTGATCCTAGCAAAAATTCATGTTGATGTGAAATCCAAGATGGCTGCCAAATCTAAAAATAGATTTTTAAAAAACAAGTTTGTTGCGACTACTTCTTGAAAACTCTAAGTGATATTGATATGGGACTTTTTCTAAAATGATCAGCATGACATGATGTTGGTCCTTGTCGAAAATCGTTTTGATTCGACGTTAAACATGGCTGCGAGCGGCCATCTTTATTTACATAGAGTTATTTAGTAAAACTTGTAGCGACCACTCCTCTGAAACTAGCTGACGGATTTTCATGTAACTTCACACGAATGTTGCTTTTGATGTCTTATTGATCCTAGCAAAACTTCAGGTTAGCCGGAAATTCAAGATGGCCACCACGGCTAAAAATAGATTTTCAAAAAACAAGTTTATGGCGACTGCTTCTTGAAAACTATAAGTGATATTGATATGGGACTTTTTCTAAAATGATCAGGATGTCATGATTGTCGAAAATTATTTTGATTTGAGTTTAAACATGGCCGCCAGCTGTCATCTTTGTTTACTTAGAGTTATATAATGAAAACTTGTAGCGACTACTCCTATGAAACTACATGATGGATTTTCATGAAACCAGAGGAATGTTGACCTAGCTATCAAAAATCTATCAGTAGAGCTTCAAGGTCATTGACCTCTTGTTAATGTTCTGGCAGCATTTTTTGATTTTGGTAATGATTTCCTACACAAATTTATTAGGTGGAGGGTAATATTTAATTAAGGATGTTGGCTGGGCAAGTTTTGACATCTTCAGGCCTAAACATTTTATTTTTTAAATCATAGTTTTATTTGACAACAGAATTCTTCAATTTTTTCCATTCTAGTAGATATGGATATAATGTAGGATTTTATTTTTTTTCACGTCATTTGTGATCATTTTTTGTTGTCAATAAAATAGGGTGTATGGGTAGCTCTGAGTAGAATTTATCCTTTTGCTATAGAATAAATCAGATTTTTGTTTTTCAGTAGTGGAATACATATATAAATAGATACTGAACTGATTTTATTTTCGATCTCCATGTCAGTATTGTGTGTACAGTATTTTACATTGAAAATGTCAAAATAACTCCAAATTGGGTGTAATTTAAAGAATTTTTAATAAAAAATCATTAGAAGCCTGATGACCGATATATTTTTTACTTGTTTTGAAAGAAATGTCATAGGACCTTGACAAATACGAGTTTTAAAAAAAGTTGATCATTAGAACATAATTTTTTATCTTGAATTAATTTTTCGGTAAAAACAAAAGTGGGTGGGGTACGGTCCATATATGTTTGCTTTTTAAAGTAAAAAGACGAATGAGGATTACAACTGTTTTTGTATGATTTGAAAGATATGTATATATGCAATCGAAAATTAATTGTTGTTTTTCAATAAACGTTATGTTATGAAAACAATTGTGAAAATGTTCAATGACTATATTTTTTCTCTTTTTAGTGAAATTTTGAAGTTAGAAATATGTGTCTTCTTCAATGACGTCTAGTGGGAAAAAAAGTGTGGTGACCTAGCCTTTTTTTGATAATTTTGAATCTAAATTATACCAAAGAAGCTTTAAATATGGATTAAAAAAAAATCTCATCACTATGTCCTTTCCCAGCCAATCTCCTTAAGAACTAGGATCAGGAACAATTGGGTAAACCATGTGATTTGATTTAAAAGTGCTGACCTCTAAATTGACTACAATTTCCCAAAACTACAACTCATTTTCTTTGTCACAACATTTTCAAGCTAATGATATATGCTCTAACAATTTTTGTTTTCTAAAAAAAAGTTGTTTTGGACATTTAAAAATAGCGTTCCAGCAGCAAGCTGTTAATCCCCCGAACTATTTTCAACACTTTTATTTCACTACTTAAATCCACTATTTCATTGCTGTGCATAGAATAATTTCTTCAACAATCTAACAAACAAAACACATTGTTAATTTACTATTGTAGCTTACCCAAATGAGAAGGGGCCATGTGACTGGCCCAAAGACAGATTTGCAAATGTGATAACGCTACGAGAAGAAGCCCTGAATGCTGCCAGAGTCATGTGGGCAGATTATCTATTTGTAAGTCTAAAGCCTTTATAGTGCCTACTTATGTGTATTTTACATGCGTATAATATTACTTGTCTCGTAAGACCAGGTATAAAGGTGTGTGAACAATATTTGTTGCCAATTTAAAATATGCACTCAGTGTTACATTAGTTTATCATGCAGATATGCACTTTTCAGCTTGACAGAGGGGTGACCATATATATTAGTTTATTTGACAGTGACTGATCAAGCAAAAGCAGATATATCTCGGTGTTTTATATTGCATATGTACATAACATTATCGAACATAAAAAATGTAAACTTCTCTTATCCTGTTTAAATGTTGGAACTGAAATGGTGGTCTCTTTAAGCAGGTGGTATCTTAATACAGGTGGTCTCTTAATACAGGTTGTATCTTAATACAGGTGGTATCTTAATACAGGTGGTCTCTTAATACAGGTGGTCTCTTGAAAAGGTTTTATTGTACACATAACCGTTTACGTTAATAAGGTTGTGTTTGTTTCTATTACAGATGCTTGATGCTGATGTTATGATAGAAAATCCAGACACTCTGAAAATACTTGTGCTACAGGAAAAGTGAGTATATCATCTGACTTTGTCATCAGAATGGTTGTGTCACTACTTAATTATTAAACATCCTTTTTAAAAACGGGACATATGATGGTATGGGGTCGTCCGTTTGTACGTCCGTCCATTCGTAAAGAATTTGCATTCCGCACAATATCTCCAAAAGCATAAGGTGCACCCTAATGAAACTTCATAGATACATTACCTTAGGTGAGAGAAGGAAACCTGTTGTTTTTGGGTCCAGTAGGTCAAAGTTACAATGACCTTATATGGAAATATGCATTCCACACAATAACATACAGACCGTAACACCTACACTCATTATACTTCATAGGTACATTCAATCTCCACGCAGAGTTAACGTTCCTTGCACTCACATATATCTCTGCTAACTACTAAATTACAAGATTTTGGTAAAACATGTTAAATGAAATGTTTCCCTGAATCTTATTTATTTCTTGTGTAAATATAATTTTCAGAATATCTGCAAATTAGATCTTGCAAGATATGAAGTAATGCATGAAAACAATTTAGTTTTAATTGGGACTATTTTACTACAAAAATAATACGTACTTAGGTCTCGTCAATTGAAACGCATATGTAAACATTTCAAACCGAAGCTCGATAGCAGAAAATTACTAAAAAAAATTAACTCGTAGAAGTAAAAATTTAAATTATTTAACATAGGTCTATATTTTACGCAAAAGGATATATTATAAACATCGTCATAACTTTTTTGAATAATCATGTGAACTAACCGTTCGCCCTACTTCCTTTGACGTTGACAGAGTCAAATGAGGAACGAGTGTACTTTGGGTAGAGATTGAGGTACATTGCCCTTGGGTGGAGAAGAAACCTTATTGCTTTTGGGGTCAGTAGGTCAAAGGTCAAGGTCACCATCACCTCATATAGAAAAATGCATTCCTCATATTAACTTCAAAATTGAAACATCTACACTCTTAAAACTTTATACATACATTGCCCTTGGTGAGAGGAGAAACCCTATTGTGTTTGGGACCAGTAGGTCAACGGTCACCTCATGTGAAAATATGCATTACGCACATCTAAATTCAAAACCACCTTAACACTTACACTCATAAAACTTCATAGGTATATTGTCCTTGGTGAGAGGAGAAATCCTTTTATGTTTGTGGTCAGTAGGTAAAAGGTCATGTGGAAATATGAATTCTGCATGATAACTTCAAAACCGTAACTACTACGCTCATGAAACTTCATAGTTTCATCGCCCTTGTTGAAAGCAGGAAACTATTGCTTTTAGGGTTAGTAGGTCAAAGGTCAAGGTCACTGTAACCTTAAATGAAAATATTCACCCCTTTATTATAACCAAGTATTTCAGTGTGTATCCATTATGGATTTTTGCCTTACTTAGTGTATCACCTAGTAGGGTAACCACAAAAGTTATAAACTTATATTGAATAGCTGTCGGTATTTGACTGGTCAATATTGGTTTAAAATGGGAAGCATAAGGTTTTGGTGTAAATATGAATATAAAAAAAAGAGAGATTGGCGTAAAAAAAAAAGAAGTAAAAAAAGATATTTTAAAGCTTCAAACAGAGTGAGTCTCAATGATGGAGAGTGAGAAGGTATGAGTGTGTTTTATTTTATTATACAAAATACCACAAGATCAGGCTCATGTATATTATATACTAACTGATATATTTATGAAACTTACTTATATACATATTTTATAAAATCACGTTTCAGAACCATATTCGTCAGGGGCGCCACGCCCCTGATGAAGCCCAGAATGGGAGAGACATACTCCATATTCTGGGGCACATGCATCCTTATTAAATTACTCCATATTTTAGAATCATAGTGCGCCCCTGATGAAGCCCAGTACGGGGGACATACTCTAGCGTATCTTTGCTAAATTACTCCACATTTCAGAACCATCATGGTACCCCTGATGAAGCCCAGTACGGGGGACACATACTCTAACGTATCTTTGCTAAATTACTCCACATTTCAGAACCATAGTGGCACCCCTGATGAAGCCCAGTATGGGGGACACATACTCCAACTTCTGGGGTGCCATGTATCATTGCTAAATTACTCCACATTTCAGAACCATAGTGGCACCCCTGATGAAGCCCAGTATGGGGGACACATACTCCAACTTCTGGGGTGCCATGTAGCATTGCTAAATTACTCCACATTTCAGAACCATAGTGGTGCCCCTGATGAAGCCCAGAATATGGGAGACATATTGCAAATTCTGGGGCACCCTGCATCATTGTTAAATTATTCCAGTTTCAGAACCATAGTGGCACCCCTGATGAAGTCTGGTATGTGGGACACATACTCCAAACTTTGGAGTGCCATGTGTCATTGCTAAATTACGCCACATTTCAGAACCATGGTAGCACCCCTGATGAAGCCCAGTGCGGGGGACACATATTCCAACTTCTGGGGTATCATGTATGGTTGTTAAATTACGCCACATTTCAGAACCATAGTGGCACCCCTGATGAAGCCCAGTGCGGGGGACACATATTCCAACTTCTGGAGTATCATGTATGGTTGTTAAATTACGCCACATTTCAGAACAAAAGTAGCACCCCTGATGAAGCCCAGTGCGGGGGACACATATTCCAACTTCTGTGGTGGCATGTATCAGTGTTAAATTACTCCACATTTCAGAACCATAGTGGCACCACTGATGAAGCCCAGTATGGGGGACACATACTCCAACTTCTGGGGTGCCATGGATGAGGATGGATACTACCAGAGAGTGCCAGAGTATTTTGAGATTATTGAAGAAAAAAAAGTCGGGATCTTCAAAGTCCCGATGGTACATACAGTGTTTTTGATAGATATGCGCCAAAAGATAACGGGTAAGTTAATAAAAGTGATGTGTCCTGAATCGCATTCAGGGCTTCCGTTAATGGGCATACGGCCGTAAATTATGTCTGCAAATTGTAGTTGTATGGAGAAATTAAAATCAAAGGAGTACTGTGTACTTCCAAAAATTTCAAAGTAAGCCGAGATTTTTTACTACGGATGTTCCATAATTTTGAAAATCACCGATTATAGCCCATCTATCTGATCTAGTTTCATTTGAGACAGCCGAGGTAACATGTATTAAAAGCAATTCAAACACAGTGGAGCCTGTAATTGATAGGTAAAACCATTTTGTCTGGTTTTATCAAGGGTCGGACACATGGCTGGCATGAGGAGGGTAATAGGAGCGAGTGCTAATTTTCGGAGTTATTAACAAAACTACGAAAAATATTGGGTTCCTTGTGATTTATTTTTAGCTCTACTGGCCGTTCGGCCAGCAGAGCTTATGCGATGGTGAGTTGCCCATTGCCCATTCTGTTGTCCGTTAACTTGTGTCTTGTTTACGCGATAGGGACTTCATTATTAATCTGATCTTTATGAAACTTTACCAGTCTTTATATCAGTGAAAGCTCGGAGGAGTTCGAAAACCAGCCAGATCTGATTAGTAACACTAGAATTATAGCCTTTGTTTTGATGAAAAAATACCATATTAGGCCTTGTTTACACTCTAGCACGTTCATTTTGTATTTGATCTTTACAAAACATTGCCAGTGTATTTATATCAATGAAGGCTCGGATGAGTTCGAAAACCAGCCATATTGGATTAGAAACACAAGAGTTATGGTCCTTGTTTTGCTGAAAAATGCCATATTAAGCGTTGTTTACGCTCTAGCACTTTCATTAGGGCTTTCCACCTTTCAGTCTTGTTTTTCTTCTTCTTCTTTTTCTTCTTAGCTCAACTTTTCTTAGAAATATTGATCGCATCATGTCAAAGTTTTACACATTAGTAGAGCTTAGGCTGGAATAGTGCCCCGAAGCTTTTGGGGTGATGACGTCATCCAAGACGGCCACCAGTGATGTCATCAGGCAAATTTTGTTATTGCTGTATCTCATGATTCTATGATTTTATTTGGATGAAACATTCCATTGTAGAGTTCAGGGTCTAGCAGTGCAAGAACATAAAATGACGTCATGACGTCAATAAATGTGCCGTCGGCCTGTGACGTCATAAGTCATAAAAAGTCATTTTTGTGCAGATTTTATGTTTTAAACAGTTTTGCCTGTAAATCAATCACGGTCATTGTCTTTATCATTGTGACGTCATGACGTCATCCAGTATGATTTTACATTTTTTCTTATATAAACTATGTAAAAATGGAAATTCTTGTTATAACTGTTTCTCGTTATCACTTGTTACGCAAGATCATACTGTGGATGGTTTACTTTTTTGGGGTTTATCGTTTGTTGTGCAACATCATACTGCGGATGGTAAGAATGTTTAGGTTGGTCACGTGTTTTGTTATTTGATACAATTGTTTACCTGACATCACCAACAAACAGCGTCTAAGGAAGTTTTTTTTTCAAGTCCGTGCGCATCTTTTAAGCCCGACCAAAGATGCGCAGTAAAACTTGCATGTTTTTTCATATTTAATAACGATTTCTTGTAAAAATATATATATTTTTTTCTTGGTGGGTGAGTGCTGCGGGAGGAGGAGGTTGGGGTGTGGGGGAGGATTTCGGGTTACCATGTCTGTGTGAGATGCTGTTGCTGAGAGAGGGCGTTCCCTTTCTAACTTTTCTCCGTCCGTTTTACAGTAAATCAATCAAGATCATCACTGACCATTGTGATGTCATGACGTCATTGAGTATGATTTACATGTTAAGCATGACATGGAAAGCCCATGTTTGATCAGGTTCTGATCAAAATCTAGTTTTGTATTTGATTTTTACGAAACTTTGCCAGTGTATTCTTATCAGTGAAAGCTTGGATGTATTCGAAAACCAGTCAGATCAGTAATACGGGAGTTATGGCCTTGAATTATTGAAAAATGCCAGCATATTTAAATCACTGGAAGCTCGGATGAGTTCGAAAACTTTTTGATGTCAATGCTCTGGCACATTCATTTTTCATCCGATCTTTACCAAACTTTACCAGATTGTTAATATCAATGAAAGCTTGAACGAGTTAAAAAAAAGCCAGATTGGATCCGTAACACCAGTCCTATTGCCCTCGATTTTCTGAAATATGCTATAATTCGGTCTCAACACGATCTGGCCTTCGTTTTTCATCCGATCTTTTTCAAACTTTACCAGATTGTTGATATCAATGAAAGCTCAGACGAGTTCAAAAACCAGCCAGAGTGAACAAATAACACCAGAGTTATGGCCCTTGATTTTTTAGCTCAACTATTCGAAGAATAAGAGAGCTTATGTAATCACCCCGGCGTCGGCGTCCCACATCAAGGTTTGCGTGTAAGCTGTGTTTACAAGTCTATATCTCTTACATTTCTTATCCTACCACAACCAAATTTGTTCATGGGCTTCCTTGTAGCATTATCTTACAGGCTGCATAAGCAATTTTGGTTCCTGTAACCCATGGGCTCCCATGAAATGCAAATTATGATAAAATGTGTCCCATTTCACATCAAATTTTGCGTGTAAGCTGTGTTTACAAGTCTATATCTCTTACAATTCTTACCCTAGCACAACCAAATTCGGCCTTAGCTTCCTTATAGCATTATCGTAAGGGCTGCTTAAGTAATTTTGGTTCCTGTAACCCCTGGGCTCCCATGGAACCCAAATTCTGATAGCCCTTAAAATATGTCTGTTTCACATCAAATTTTGTGTGTAAGCTGTGTTTACAGGTCTATATCTCTTACATTTTTTGTCTTAGCTGAAATAAATTTTGAAATTGGTTTCCTTATAGTATGTTGTAAAGGGTTGGATAAGTAATTTTGTCTTCTGCAAATTCTGGGCTCCCATGGAACCCAAATTGTGATGGCCCATAAAATGTGCAATAAATGCAGATCTAGGTTTGCATGTAAGCATGTATATATCTATAAATTTGGTTTGGGATTTGATATAGCATTATGCATCTTATTACTTCACCCATATTGGGTCATGGGCTCCCTCAACCCCCCTCCCCACCCCCACCTCTACCCCCGCCCCCACTGCCCTCCACACCTTTTTTTTTTTTTTTTTTTTTTTTTTTTACATATTTCTGTGTTGTTTTAGTCAATTCTTACACATATATGTTGCAACCCTTCCCGCTCCCACCACCCCATCCCCCACGCCTCTCACCCCATCACCTCCCCCCCACCCCACTCCGCCCCAGACTTGAAACTTTTTTTTTTTTTTTTTTACATATTTCTGTGAGCTTTTGTCAATTCTTACACAAATATGTTGCAACCCTCCCCGTCAACCCCCACCCCCACCCCCGCCTCTCACCCCATCACCCCACCCACCACGCCCCACACTTGAATTTTTTTAAAATATTTCTGTGTTGTTTTAGTCAATTCTTACACATATATGTTGCAACCCTCCCTGCCCCCACCACCCCACCCCACTACCCCTCATTCCATCACCCCCCACACGCACCCCGCCAGACTTGAAACTTTTATTTTTTTTTATATATTTCTGTGTTGCTTTTGTCAATTTTTACACATATATGTTGCCCCATCCACCCCCCACCCCCCCCCCCCCCACTCCCCCCCTCCCCCCACCCAATCCCCACTTGAAAATCTAATTTTGTTGTTTTGTTTTTTTACATATTTCTGTGTTGTTCTAGTGATTTCTTACACATATATGTTGCAAACTTCCCATCCCCCAACCCCACTTGAAAGTGTTTTTTTTTTACATATTTCTATGTTGCTTTTGTCAATTTTTACACTTATGTTGCCCCCTCATCGCCCCTCAACCCCACCTACACCCGCCTCTCCTCCCCCTCCCCCCGCTCCCACCACCCCATCCCCACTTGAAACTTTTTTATTTACATTTTTCTGTGTTGCTTTTGTCAATTCTTATACATATATGTTACCCCCTCATCGCCCCTCAACCCCACCTACACCCGCCTCTCCCCCCACTCCCCCAGCTCCCACCACCCCATCCCCACTTGAAACTTTTTTTTTTTTTTACATATTTCTGTGTTGCTTTTGTCAATTCTTACACATATATGTTGCGTTTTTCTTTTTTTTTTTACATATTTCTTTGTTGTTTTAGTCAATTCTTACACATGTTGCCCTACCCACCCCACGCCTCTACCCCATCCCCACTCAAACTCAATTTTTTATTTTTTTTTTCTTCATATTTTTGTGTTGTTTTGGTAAATTATTACATAGCTTCTTACACATATATGTTGCCCTCACCACCCCCACTCCCCCTATCATCCACCACCGCCTCTCTCCCACCCTCACCCCGCACCCCACTCAAAACTCTTTTCAATTTTTTTTTTTTTTTTTTTTTTACATATTTCTGTGTAGTTTTGGTCAGTTCTTACACATAGTTATGTTGTGCTCCCAACCCCACCCCACATTGTTGTAGCCTTGTTTTCTGATGGTATATACTAGCTATAAATTTATTATTCTCCGAAAAATCGAATAGTCTAGCTGCGCTGTTCTCCGACAGCTCTTGTTTAATGTGCAATATGCTTTATTGGGAACTTGGGTCAAACTCATGGTTTCCACTCAATAACTTTTGTTAGGAATGAGGTATTGCAATGAAACTTGCAGGCTAGGTAGCTTATATAGAAAGGAAGGTCGGGATTGCATTTGGGGCCATTGAGTTCAAGGTCGCTGTTACTAAAAGTAGAACAACGGTTTCCGCTTAATAACTTTTATTTTGGAGTGAGATATTGCGACAAAACTTGCTGGGTAGGTAGCCTCTGTGAAAAAGGTGGTAGGGATTGAAATTGGGTTCACTTGGTTCAAGTTCAAGGTCACTGTTACTAAAAATAGAAAAGCTTTTCTGCTCAATAACTTTTGTTAGGAATGAGATATTGCAATGAAACTTGCAGGGTGTGTAGCTTATAAAGAAAGGAGGATTGGGATTGAGTTTGGCGCCATTGGGGTCAAGGTTGCTGTTACTAAAAATAAAAAATGGTTTCCATTTTTGTTTTGGGGTGAGATTTGTGACAAAACTTGCTGGGTAGGTAGCCTCTGTGGAAAGGAAGGTTGGGATTGAAATTGGGGTCACTGTGTTCAAGTTCAAGGTCATTGTTGCTAAAAATAAAAAAATGGTTTCTGCTCATTAACTTCTGTTAGGAATGAAATATTGCAATGAAACTTGCAGGGTATGTTAACTTTTATAGAAAGGAGAGTTGGGATTGCGTTAGGGGCTCCTGGGTTCAAGGTTAAGGTCACTGTTACTAAAAAAAGAAAAATGGTTTCCTCTGAGTAACTTTTGTTAGGAGTGATGTATTGCGACGAAACTTGCTGGGTATGTAGCTTATATGGAAAGGAAGGTTGATATTGCATTTGGAGCTACTGGATTCAAGATCAAGGTTGCTGTCACTAAAATAAGAAATATTGTTTTGGCTCAATAACTTTTGTTAGGAGTGAGGAACTGCGGCGAAACTTGCTGGGTTGGTAGCTTTTATGGAAAGAAAGGTTGGGATTGCATTTAAGGCCACTTGGTTCAAAGTCAAGGTCACTTACTAAAAATAGAAAACAATGGTTTCTGATTAGTAACTTTAGTTATGAGTAAGGTATCGCAATATTTGTTGAACTCGTTTACAGATCTCGTCTTAGTGATCAGAATGTCGTCCAGGTATATGTATGTCAGTTTGTCCGTCCGTTCTTTAGTCCGTGCGTCCTATTTCGTTTCTTAATATGCAGGATTTTCACCAAACTTCACCAGTTCATTATATGCATCCAACATAACAAGCACAATTTTGGGTCGTCATGACCTACTTTCGACGAAATATAGGTCATGTCTGTCTCTGCTACAACAAGTGATAGTATCTTGCCTCTTTCTTGCAGTATTTTCACCAAACTTCACCAAAATGTTCCTTATATGACTACCTCATGTGCAACATTTCGGGTTGCTGTTACCTACTTTCGACAAAATTTAGGACATGTCTGATCTGTGCTACGACATGCGTATCTTGCTTTTTTTCCTCGCAAGTTTTTAACCAAACTTCACCATAATGTTCCTTATATGCATCTAACGTCATTTGCAAAATTTCAGGTCACTGTGACGTACGTTGACAAAATATAGGTCATGTTAATGACGTAAATTTAACATGTTTTGGGATTGACATTGGTGTTGGTCAAATAAAAAAATAAAAAAATCTGGACCTTTATAATAGTGCTTTTAGTTTAAAAGAAATACTGGTGGGAATTTTAGGATGACACCCTTAGATGTAAGAGGCATTTTAGCAAGTAGAGTGTCCACAGGCCCTCTTGGGCCTCTTGTTTATAACTAACTGCATAACTAGGACACCATTTAACGTTTTTCATCAACACAAACAAAAAATTGGGAAATGTGATTCTAGACATTAATTGTTGATCTCTTGAAATGCGTTCTTGTGACTACGAGTGTAACTATATATTTGATTGATGACATCATCATGTCCCCCTATTTATATTTTATGAAAATCTCATTTATATTATCCTGATATTCATCCGATATTCATGCACTAACAATTCATTCTCACCTCTCACCATTTTGTGTTCAAATCCCACTGGGAGCGCGACTTGTGAGTGTCTGAGAAAGTGTTGATTGTTACAAATGGCGGGAGGTTAACACTGTACTTGTTCTACTCAAGAAGAAATTGGTGTTCTGCCTCCACCACTAAAAATCGACCGTCTTACATAGCCTTAAATGTGCTGGAAAATGATGTTAAACACCAAACAAAAAATCAACAAAAAATCAACAAAAAAATAACATTTTTATCCATTACTAAATAAATATTATGGTTAACATGTTTCCATTCGGTGAGGTATAGTACCATATATAGGACATGTTTGACGTGAGGTATAGTACCATATATAGGACATGTTTGACGTGCTTAGCGGATTGTTAAGGTGATGTAAACTATAGCATGCTCACTGTGCAAGTGAGATGTCCCAGGTTTGATTCCCCACGAGGGAGCGTGAATGGTGAATAGAGTATGGAATGTTAGACAATGTTACATTTACAAATCTAAGTGTTTTCTAGCTGGGACAATTAATTATACATTTCAATAAAAAAAGTTCTAAAATGATTATTAAACAGAAAATAAGTTAAAATGCAATGAAATAATGCAATATTATCACTAAAAGGTGGTAGGATGGAGGTATTGGGGAGATATCTGGGTTTTTTTCTCTAAAAAGCAAACAGTTCAGTCATTCTTATTTTTAATGTTTGAAACGTTACTGACGCTTTTTGTGTCACCTGCGTAGCATCACTTTGTCGTCCGTCTTCTGTCGTCGTCCGTTACACTTTAACCTGCAACCTAACCTTGGCCATAACTTAAGAAGTATGTGACCTATGTTCATGAAACTTCACACACATCTTCATCTTAACCTAAGGCATGTTCTTACTCATGTCCAATAACTGACATTCATTTTGGCAGAGTTACGCCCCCTTTCATCAAACTTTAACCTGCAACCTTACCAAGCTCATAACTGACCATATCTTGAAAAGTACACGGCAGGCAAAACAAGTGTTACGTGGAGCACCCTTCTAGTGAATTATAGGCATCTTGCATGATATGTAACATCTAGAAAAAGGAAAATCAGTTTCCTCTTTGTCCTCTCTTCTCCATCTACTCTACTAAATACTCCTACTTATCATTCTACCCACTCGTTGACTCGTTAGTATTTATTATAACACTCTTTTTTTTGGTTTCAGAAAAGTTGTCCTACATTGCGCCAAAAGGTTATACAAAAGCAATTGATGACATCATTATTTTTGCCACCTGTGCTGCTGAGGTAAGACCAGTTGGTAACCTTTCACTTGTGTTGGTGCATCATAAAAGCAAATTCATTTCACTTTTTAATTCACAATTTTACCGTAGAAACTGAGATTTTTTTAAAAAACAAATAAAATTGCTAAGCTGTTGAAGTTCTTGTGGGACACACGGCAGTCTTGAAGTTTTTATCAAGCCCTAAATTTTTCACCTCAAATAATTAATATATTATCATGTTGACTTTAATCCAGCTTGCATATAATAAAGTAAAAGTTGAGGTTTTTAGCTTGACTGGCCAAAGGCCTGCAGATTCGGCCAGCAGTGCTTACGGGATGGCGAGTTGTCCTTTGTCGTCATCCGTCGTCGTCCGTTGCAAGAGGGACTTCTGTATTAATTGAATCTTTACAAAACTTTGCCAATGTCTTGATACCAATGAAAGCTCGGACATGTTTGAAAACCAGCCAGATCGGATTAATAACACCAGAGTTATGGCCCTTATTTTGCTAAAAATTGCCATATAAGCCTTGTGAACACTTCAGCACCTTCATTTTGTATTTGATCTTTACAAAACTTGTACAGATTGTTGATATTGATGAAAGCTTGGACATGTTCGAAAACCAGCTACATGTATATGGGACCAGTAACACCAGAGTTATGGCCCTTTGAATAATGGAAAAATGCCTTATTTTAATAGTCTTGTGAACACTCTAGCATCTTTATTTGGCATTTGATCTTTACCAAACTTTGTCAGTGAAAGCTTAGATGAGTTCAAAAAACAGCCAATTCAGACCAGTAACACTAGAGTTATGGCCCTTGATTTACTGCCCCAGGGGTCACATCTTTTACATATAGGGAAACACTTAAAAAATCATCGTCTTTTCTGAAACAGCAAGAGCCCAAGGTTTAATATTTTGCATTTACCATAAGCTTATGGTCCTGTACAAAGCTTTTTCAAATGGTGACCCTGGTGTTAAATTTGGCCCTGCCCCCAGGGGGTCAAATGTTTTACAAAGAGTTCTATTAAAATAAAAATTATTTTCTTCTGAAACTACAAGCGCAACATTTGGCCCCGCGCTAGTGGTCAAATGTTTTACATAGACTTACATAGGGAAAAACTAAAAACTTCTCTCTGAAACTGCAAGTATCAAAAGTTTAATATTTGTATTTACCATGAGCTTATGGTCCTCTTCAAAGTTTATTCAAATGATGACCCTAGGGTCAAATGTGTACAGCAAGTTGAGCGATAGAGGCCCTCTTTTTGTTTGTTATTCTGCCAATAATAAATATATTATTGGTGCAATATAATTAACAGTAGGAAAAAATGTTTCCGAGTTACTCGTCCTTCGTAATATTTGACTGGTCAAATTGTTAAGAATTTATCTGAATTTCTACTTGACTGCATCATTGAGCACTCGTCATTGCGAGTGGATGAGTGGAATTTTCATGGCCTGTTTGAAAAATGGCAAACCTTTGCTGTACTATTCTGCAGAGACACTGCTATACTACCCCGGTATTCATCGTGTAGGTTACCCACAGACATGTACATTCTGTATGGTTGTATATATTTATCTTGTAAACAAAATGTTATGCTAGACTTGGCCGCTGCCATATATGTTTGAGTCTTTGTTACACTTTATGACATAATGCTATGTACATTTAATGTTGCGGTATTCTGCCATTTTATAGAAAAGTCACAATTTGAGAACCCCTTTACCAAGTCAAAAAGTGCATATTTGCATGATTAAGACTAACCATTTAGATTTGGGGATGCACCATTAGACATTTTATCTTTTATTACTATAGTTTTCTTGTTTTGTCCTCAGATTGGCCTACCAATGTACATAGTTAATACAGAGGATTTTGGACACATCATGATCCCATTGGAGGAGTACCATTCCCTTGCTGTCGAACAAGAGCAGTTTGGTTATTTAAGGATTAAGGCTTTAGGTATGAATATTATTTGCTTTTAATTGTTTATTGTTTTTCAGATCTAGATTACAACTGAAGTGTTGTCAGTATAGACCAATTAACAAAATATATTTGAGGGTCCTATTGCATTCTCAGTTAGAAAATAAGATGAGGTACCTGTAGGCAGAATGTTTTTTTCTTTTCAAAATTATTTTATTTTAAAGTCCCTATCCTGCCATCAACAAACGCATTTTACAACAGAATTACACTGTTTCTACACCTAATGATGATGAGGTATATATGTAACATACATTTTACAACAGAAGTACACTGTTTCTACACCTAATGATGATGAGGTATATATGTAACATACATTTTACAACAGAATTACACTGTTTCTACACCTAATGATGATGAGGTATATATGTAACATACATTTTACAACAGAATTACACTGTTTCTACACCTAATGATGATGAGGTATATATGTAACATACATTTTACAACAGAATTACACTGTTTCTACACCTAATGATGATGAGGTATATATGTAACATACATTTTACAACAGAATTACACTGTTTCTACACCTAATGATGATGAGGTATATATGTAACATACATTTTACAACAGAATTACACTGTTTCTACACCTAATGATGATGAGGTATATATGTAACATACATTTTACAACAGAATTACACTGTTTCTACACCTAATGATGATGAGGTATATATGTAACATACATTTTACAACAGAATTACACTGTTTCTACACCTAATGATGATGAGGTATATATGTAACATACATTTTTTTCAGTCTCTGTAGACACAATATGAACTGCTTTTTACCAGCAAGTCCTAACCCCAAAACTACAGTGCCAAATTAAAAGTTACCAACTCATCATTCATTTTACACATAATTTATTCAATCATGGTTATTTTAAAAACCTGTGAATTAACCTATACTTTTTATCGGCACATATACATTATTATAAGACCTGAATACCAGGATAGAGTTTTGATAAACGACTTTGTAGTGTAATTAAGGCCATTATTTGGCGGCTTAGTTTCTTTAAAGCGGCTTGCCTCCAGAATAGATCCAAAATTAGTCTTATTTGCTTATTCCGAAACTGTATTGTAAAATAGAAAAGATAAATATTAGTAAGCCATCTGTAATGTAAGACCCTATTCTTTCTAAAAGTAACATTTATTAATGTAAACAAAGGGCAAGACACTTTCCCTTAGCCTCATCTGTCGGAGAACGTCAAAGAACCATAGGAATCTATTCGATAATAAGAGTAGGGCACGGTTCCCGGATTCCTATGTATCCTTCCCTTCTCTCTGGGGCGGCTCTAAATAACCTATACTGTGTTGATGAGCCGTTAAACAACATTCAGTTCAATTCATGTATCCAATCAAATAATTAAACAAAGTATGTTCTACCAAATATACTGTAAACAAAGCACGAAAATCACAGAAACAATTTGTTAAATGTGGAATGTCTACAATATAATTTGCAGCAACTCTGCAGTTCTGCAGGTGAGAAGGTTCTAGGCCCATTCACCTTATTTCATCTTGATGTACATGGAGGATGAGCCTGGCATGTTCATTACTGTTACGTGCCATATAACCTTCCATGTGTTGGTGCGTCTTAAAACCCCAATTCAGTTAAATGTGGGTTGTATAAGTCATGTAGTTCACACTAGAGGAAATGAATATGATACAATATGTTGGTCAACTCAAAGTACCCGAATGTACAGTTTCTAAAATGTTGAAGGTATTTCTTCGAACTACAGTAAACATCGCACAACATTTTTATTTGGCAGAATATGTTTAACCCCCATGCCAAACAAATAGTTAAAGTCCTGTAAATATCATCGTTGGAACCCAAGTTTGATTGATTGATTATCCTTTCATCATGAGGATCAAGGATTCAAGTCCTAATCTGTTCGCACATTTTTAAAATCTTGTAACATGTTGGCAATCCGTGAAGAACTGCTGCTGTCTTAATCCATAAAATTCTGTCACAAATAGTTTTATTTCAAATTGCTATGGGAATATGGTAGAACCAATATAAGCAACTTTCCTGGTATGTTAGTTTATAGCTCATCCTGGTATGTTAGTTTATAGCTCAGTAAAGCATCTAACTGATAGTCAATGGTCAGTATATAAATAATCCTGAGACGCATCGTCATTAGTGTAATAGAATTTATAACAGTCATGCAATCTGGGAAATGTTCCAAGTCATACACCTTCAGAGGTCTGTCTGGAATATATCTGCATTGTTTCGAGTCCCCTGAAACAAAACAACAAAACAAATATGTAAAAACACAAAACATAAACGATGATACCTATGAACATGTATAAACTTCATGATAAGATATTTAAAATGTAGCCACAGTGAGTAAAAAATAAATAGGTTAATCAAGCAGGTTTAGATTTTGGCTCAGTGTACTTTGACCGGGTGAGTCAAATGTCCATAATGCAAATTGTAGATAAAACACCGCATAGTATAAGTATTTTAATAAACTCTAAATACACATTATACAATATTAAGCTCAAAGAACAACCGTATTAGGAAGGAAATATGCATACCAATGAAATACTGTGTAAGCCTTGTCAACAACAAACAACCTGAAATGCTGGCTAGCCGTGTCACCATATCACGCCATTTTCTCACGGACAAGATGGCCTCAGGTGATGTGAATAAACATTGAAAGTCTCCATTAATTTATTATGTTCTTGTTCTATATCCTTGCTGAAATAAGTGGCTGTAAATCCAAGACCGTTCAAATACTCGCTGTTCCTTCATGATTGAAGTAAGTGAAGTAACTACAAGAATCCCAAGAACAGCGCAGTTTTGTCCATGGCTATGCGTCCATAGCACCTAAAAAGCTTGATAACAAAAGCTCTGACAGCCTCCGGTTTTAACAGAAAGAAGAACATCTTGATTTTTCATCAACACGTTCAATGTTTTCTTGACAAGGCTTAAATTTATAAATTCCAAACTTTTCAAAACTGGTGTTCTCCATTTATATTTGCTAGCAGAAGATTAGTTGAAATGGCTGATTTGATCGGGCGAATCTTCCATTGCATTGGAACCAATCAGGATAGCTAAAATTGGCTCACAAATTATTCATAAGCTGCAAGTTAATCCACGGGTGATGAATGGAGTGATAACGTAATCAATCAAACGTGGGTTCCGACGACGTGTAAAGATTAATTTTGAAAATATTTGGAAGCAGGTCTCTTCAAAACTTGTCTATTTCCACATTAACAGAGGCTTTAAATTAACTAAGCCAAATGTATGATAAATGTTGAGAACATCTGATTGAGATTGAAGCTATCGTTTAAAGTTTTAGTTCATCTATATTTAATGCCGTTTTATTTTTAAACAGATGAAGCAAATCCTGATATGGGACCTGGAGTGGATTATATTGGTAACATACATATATAACTATTATATTAATCAGACATATGCAATGCATGACTGACTAAAATTTAGAGATATTTTCAGTCGACATGGTTACTCTTGGCAGGAGCCTTATGTGGCAAATTGACGGGCATTTGTTGATTTACATATATACATAGTTTATATTACTACCATATCATCCCTGATTTGTAAATAGTTTTATCTTTATATATTTACATTAATTTTTAATTACTACTTCATTTCTTCATCTTTCATAAGTTTTTGCGCAAAATATGACCTGTGTATGTGTCGACATGCCGTTATGTCATTGTGTTCTGTTAACAGTACTAGTAGGCCTTGTACAAATACGTAAAATATTTCGCAGGTGCTTAAATAGAAAATATTGTCAGTGCCTTTTACTATCAAGTTGATTTGGCGAGGCTCTGCATTTTCATGACGAGGTAATAAACCTGACAGTAAAAGTCACTTATATAATATTTATTTTATCATGTAATACTAGATTATACACATTTTCAGTGTGTTTTACTAGTTTTGTCTATTTAACTGATTGTTAAACTTGTCAAGGATGCCGCCATATTGTTTTTCTTCATGCTATTTTATGACATGAAATAACGTTACGTACAATAAACACCCAGGATTTCCAAATTGATTTTGCTTTGTTAGTCAGTGCCTAATAAAGCAAAATCTAATAGGTCACATGTTTATCAGACTGAGAGGAGCATACCGGCCTGATAAATTCTATTTCAGTCATTTAAATGAGATGATTTCTTGTTTCTAATAATTAGCAATTTTGCATCTTAATATCCAAATTTAGAACAGACTTTAAATACCTAATGCCTGTTTCACTAATATGCTCTTTAAGTCTAGCAAGCATTTTATTATATTTTTGACATTTCAGTTGAAGGTCGTGGATTGAGAAAGTCACCACATGTGCATGCGCCAGTACCGCGTAAGAACAAATTGGACTTTGATCAGGTTTGTGTAGTAATTATTTCTTAAACAGGTGAAAGTGCTGAAAGATGATTAAATGTTCATGATCCAGCATGTAGTTATAAAAAGTGTAATGGCTATTTTAACATCTATAACAAAACTGCTTAAGGAAGGACTGCCAAAGGGGTTCTAAAAATAGATCGTTCTTTGGAAAATTCTGAAGAAAAAATAGAAAACCATCTTGTAAAATATACAAAAGAAATTGTACAATCTTATTACAGTGTTTCCAAATGTAACATTTAAAACAAACGTCTGCAGTTTTCCTTTAATTTCTAGAGATTGTGTGTACATACCTTCAGTTTGAAAATTTTAAAATAGTAGTAACCATTCTCAACACACCTGCTTTTAAAATCAGTTTTACAAAACACTGTGAATACAAATTCTAACGCACTTGCCAAAAATCCTGCAATCCGATTGGTTGATATTCAAACATTTGCGACTATTCAATAGTGCATAACCAGCCGCAAATCCAGTCATGCGACGTTCAACCGTCAAAAATGTGACATTATTACATTTTATTTCAATGCGTTTTTGAGTTAAACTGTCAAAAACATTAAAATGCCATAGAAAGGGTTAACCAGTATTGAAATTTTGACTTTTGCGACAGTATATTAGTCGTTTAACGGCTCCTCTGACGCGTCAACATTAAACAAAATTTGTGACCATTAAATGACTGATATACGGTCGCAAAATTTGAAATTTCATTACAGTTAATGATCTGATTGAAAAAACGATTGATGATAATCAAGTTATAAAATATATTTTATGATCCTGTATAAACAATAATATGGATCTAAGGAGGTTTTACTTTGGTCTCTGTTTGTTAACACTTCTACTTTACTTGTGACATACCAGTAGACAGACTGATTATACAATCAATAAAATTCTTTTAATTGAATATTTCTTCTACTTGTTTTCAATTTACATACAGCAATAAAGCAGTCGTCTCATGTTTGCAATGTTTGTTTAGTCGGTATGAAGGATTTCTTACTTCACCAACATTTTCCTATTCATATGCAGCATTGCAGGAGTTCTTAAAGAGAACACTCTCTTTTTCGAAAATAATTTGACCAAAAGTAAGTGTGCATCTTATATATGGTGGTGGTGGCTTCTCATAAAAATACAGTATATCAAAGGCTTGTTATTATGAATATCTTGTCCTTTCAAAACCAAGGTATTCAGTTTCCAGGCCATATTGGGGTAGTTCTACCTCCTGTTGTGACAACAACTTGCAATTTCTATTGACTACATCAACAGGGCAAAGAAACCAAAGAAATCAAAGCAAAACTGCCCTAGATTTGTTTTATTGTCAAATTATTTTTTTTACTATTTTCTATCACTACTTTTATGTAAACATGGTGTATAATAGCGCATGTTTTAGTTTTGTTACATTGTTTTGTTTTTCTATCTCAACTTCTAGGTATACATGATAAACCTAGAAAGACGTCCAGAACGCAGGAAGCGTATGTCGTTCGTGTTTGACATCCTCGGTATTAAAGCCATGTATACGCCAGCTGTGGATGGCAAGTAAGATATAACCAGAACCACTGTATTCTAATTCTTGCTCAACTTTTTAGCTTAAACGCCCCTTAAATAGGTGGGCAAACTTACTATCAATGTTAAACATAAAGTTAAAAGTTAAATATTTTTACAGTGTTCCAAGACTTATTACTAAAAGTAATTTGTGTAAAAATGAGATTTGACCGAGAATTCAACATAAATATAATAGTTTCATAAAAAAAAAAATCTTTCTTAAGCCACTTTTTTTATAGACAGTTCAATGTTGAGGAAGGTGTAAAGTGTTTATAAATAAAAAAGAATCTCATATAAAACATTTTAACCATAAATTATTTTACATCTACCATGTACTACTTTTTGTCTTGCTTTTCTTTAGTAGGAAGAAAAAAGACGTAGGTATTACTTTTCTGGTGGTGGTGGCCAGTCGCAAAAACATCCAAGTTTTGGATTTAACTTACTTTCTTAGAAACTGTATCCTATAGAGACTTCTAACTTTAGTAATAGTTGTATCTTGGGTAGTAAAACTTAGTGTAACATACTGTAATAAATGGGGTTGTGACGACCCTCCAGACAAAGGGCAGATAACATACTTTCTCAGAAACTGTATGCACTACTGACTTCAAACTTTAGATATAGTTGTATCTTGGTTAGCACAACTCAACATGACATTATTAGTTATTTGGATTCTTGACGGGACATGGGCTCACATTCCCCGCCTGGAAATTATATTCCCCAGGGTCGTCAGGTGTTTATCACAATGTTGCTGTTTTATTGTCTTTAAGATGGCAAACAGCATTACTTACTATTATGTCAGACTTTTCCCAGAATGGAAAGCGCGAAAAAGCGATAAGAAAGAAACAGTCAACGGTTTTCACAATGAATCGGCAGCGTAATCTCCGCCATTTTATTTTTGCGAATTGAAGGTATGAGGCACCCATGGGGAAATCGTCAAATGTTCACGTTGCGAGACGTAGACATGGGCTCATGTCTATGGTGCATTGACCAATGAAATCCCAAGAATTTTCTTTGCAGTATGACAAAGCAGTACATTCAAGTTTTGCATTAAGGTCACTTAGTTATTTTCTCTTCATAGTAGACGCAGACCATTGGTAGTTTAGCACAACATGAGTTTCTTCCATTTAAACATGCTTCATGTATGTCAAAGTGCAGTATAGACAAGATGTTTAATTTTGCAGAATTATTGCGTTTAAGATTGTGTTTCACTTAATAATATGTTGCTTTTTGAACAATTTGTATATATTTACAGGCATATAAACGCTTCGTATTTACAAAAACTTGGAATAAATATTCTGCCTGGTTTTGCTGACCCTGTTAAAGGAAGGTTATGATCATTTTATTATCCCTAAACCTGGGGAGAAAGCTGTGATTCAGGTGTCGGTGACATGTGTTAAATTTGTTTTTTATGGATGTAAAACAAGTATTTATCGTATCTGAATGAGAAAGGTGACAAATATTGCGATCGTCTGTCGCATCACTGTGCTAATACATTTGCAAATTTGTCAATTGCCAATTGGTGTACCTCGAAACCCACGTTTTTGGTGACAAGATTTAGTGATTATAAAAATGGTTAAAGTTTGTGGAGTTTTCTTAAAATGGGTCTTGTAGACATCGTCACATTAGTTATGTCTAACACTTCAGTGTAACTGACACTTTGAATACAGCCTTCTCTGTGTTTGGTGGTTCTTTCATTTTGGTAGAAATTGTTGACTCCAAGGTTACATATCTTATCTGTTCTCACAGTGTAGACACTGCTGTGAGTTGTTCAATTTACAAAATAGCAGAAAATGTAATATTAACCCTTAGCCTGCAAAGGGCGACTACAACAGCCTTTGCGTCCATTGTAAACCCAGATTACTCGCAGGCTGATCAGGGTTTACAATGTCTGGCTGCTCATCAGTCATTTCTCCAAAACACCCCTTTGTAACATAAATGGATTGGTCTAAATTTAAAGAAAGAACAGTCCATTATACATTCAAAGCAGGCTAAGGGTTAAACGTGCGTCTGTCCGTCTTGTTTTACATGATATTAATATGTATAAACCTTGGATTGCTTTATAAGCTGTGATGCTGGCAGGAAATGTGTATACTTCCTCTTTTCAAAAGATTTACATCTTTATTTATAAAATTAGATCTAGTACTTGGCCCATACTACATGTTCTAGAACAGCATGAACTATTGTTATTTTTAAAGGGACACAAGGCAATCTGAAAGTATTTATTTAGCATTAGCACCATCACTTATTCTGTATCATTTTTGATTTTTAACCTGCTGGCATATAAAAAAATGTGTGTTTTCAATTTTCTCCATTATTCTACCTTTAATAGCTTTTATATTTTATTAGTGCAATACAGTTAACAATAATATGCAGAAACAATTTTGCTATGATCTGTTGATTAAAATCATGTATGAATTATTAATAATAATCACCGGCAGATATGCAAGTTACCGTTATGCAGAAATACAACATGGTAACAGTGTATTAGACAGAAATTCAAGTCTTGGGTGTGCAAATATGCAAACAGGGTGTGCACATTAATTTCCTAAAGCCAATCTGTGCCAATTAGGTGTCTCTGGGGGATATTATTTTTTACCAATAAAGGTGAAAAAGGTACATTTTAGATCATTCTTCTTCTAGAAATGTATACAAAGCATAAGTTAACAATATTGAGAAAGTAAAAGGTGGGTAGTGTTTTTACGCCACCCACTCTACCAAATATTGCCCACGATTTTCAAAAATGCACTTGTTGCAGAAAAACAAAGTTTTCTTGTGTCCTTTTACTGTAAGTGACAGATTCCATTAATTGTGTCATACCCGTACAATCAATTCAGTTGCAGTTTGTATATAAGCAAAGTTTAATACCTCTTGAAAGTAAGATTTTCAGCATTCACATTTTCTCCAACAGCATCATTGCTTATACATGTAAATATATGTGCTGAATGTGTGCCTATGAAACCTGAAACATATTATAATGTAGGAAAAAAACAGATATAAGTTTATATTATCATGATTATATTGTAGAAAAAAGATGTTTCAAACAGTTCAATGAATCATTTACTTTTGATTTCTCTTAATATGAAATCCTGCTACCAGTATACATCCATAAATCTTTCAATATAATATTTCAAATAAATAACAATGATTAATTATAAAACTCTACATTCATAATTCGAGGCATTAGAGTCACACACTGTCTCTCTTGTTATAGGTATGGCCTCGTGGCTCGTATAACTTGAATTTAGAATGCAAATATAAGTTTCATAGCCAGATATTCAACACATCTGTAGTGTAGTTTCTGTTTAGCCCTTACTTCCAAGTTGGTTTCGGCCGTATGCAGGATACTGAAACCTGTACTATAGTGTAGTTTCTGTCTAGTTCTTCATACCAAGTTTTTCTCGGCAGTATGCAGTATCCTGACATGTATTACTTTTCCATTGTAGACTTCTGAATGACACATACCTATACAAAGACCTTAAAATACAGGTTGTTCCAGGCTTTACAGACCCTTATGGTGGAAGGTTCTTACACTTTATTGACATTTCTACACTCCTCCTCTCCTTGGAGATAACTCTACCCTCCTCCTGTCCTCAGAGCATATAAAGTAGACTGTCTATTTGCCAATCAATAAAATGCTAATACAAAATACTTAAGAATGTTTTGTTTTGTTTTGAAAATAAATATAATTTTCAAAAATAAAGTTATTAATATAAATTATTATATCAGAAAATAAATATACTATTCATAAAGTTGAATACATGTTTATTTTGGGGGAAATGATTAATGATTTTTTTTATACTAAAATAAAAATAACGCTCTGACAACAAGGACAATACGAGATTGAATACAATGTTAATGGAAGATAAATAGAATTAAATCTTTCTTAAAATCAAACTTCTCATCACTTTCCTGATTTACGAGTCTGGTTATATGTGCACTTACACCAAAACCGCGAACTAAAATGTGGGGATGGATGAAGGGTCAGGGATGGGATGGATGAGGGGCTGGGGATATCATGAAAAATATATGTGATGCAGAAATTTATTTGAAATATTCATACTTATTTTATTCACTTCCTTCATCTTTTCAGTGCTACCAATAAATAATAAAAAAGAAAGTGATTTATTAGTGTCTGGTTTGTAGCAATTGCCTAAGATGATGACAACAATAACACTATTTATTAAGTGTGTCATTGCTTATTCACATGTAGCATAGACTGGATAACTGTGACTAGTTAATGAATTATAAACAGTTCCGTCTAAAATTATTCAAGTAATAGATGAGTATGGTCTCATCTCATTGGTTAATAAGGTGTTTTAAATCAACCAACGAGATGAGACCATACTCTGTTTGATTTGTAGCATGTCCATTTCATCTGTCTGCCACACTAACTTCCAGGCTAGAGTTTTGTAACATGTCCATTTCATCTGTCTGCATTTACCATTGTGTAAATACAAAGGAAATGCCAGCAACCATGCTACAAGCAGTAATTAGTTGTTTTAACAATTTTATAAGCAATAGGAGAGCACATAATGGATAATTCCATGTAGCTGCACATGCTTTATTATCTTATGTAATTGCACATTCTATTAAATTCAATAAGTATTGTCGATGAAATGATTATAAAATATATAGCTTTGTGAATAAGGCGTTGTGCTTCAGAGCTGCAGACCTCTGCCTGCACTTGGGTTCAAGCCCTGGCTATGGCATGTCTGTTGGGAATCTACATCCTTTGTGTCATCTCCCTCTGCGGTTGCTCAACAAATATGGTGCGTTAATGGAACATAAAACTGAATTTCATTCAGAAGCTGTTTGTGGCTTACATATTTTGAAAATCTAAACTCTATAGACACAATATAAACAGCTTTAACCAGCCGGGCCAAATACAAAAACAGTAGCGCTGAATTAAGAGTTACCAACTCATAATTCATTTACGCATAGTCAAACACGGGTTTTAAGAACCCATTAATAAAACCTATACTTTTAATTGGCACATATACATTATTTTATGACCTGAATACCTGTATAGGGTTGGAATAAACGGTTTTATAGTGTAATTTCGCCGTCATTTGGCGGGTTTAATAGTGCCTTTAACAATGAAATTTATGAAACTTGTTTACTATTGAGTAATTTTGTTCAAAACTTGTTACTAAACTTAAAGATCATACAATTATTTTAATGTTTTAATGGTAGTGAAATCACGTACAATACTCGTGTTAAAATAACTAAATCTTTGTATCAATCAAATTTATAATTAATTTCATAATTTGATATTAAACAGTAACACAATCTTTGTTTCAATCAATATGATGAAACGTATTATAATATTTAATTTCCTATGTTTGATATTATGAAAATGCATTTGCAATTCTCTTTTCTGGTACTTTGTAGACCAATGACAATGGGAGAGATCGGGTGTTTTCTGAGCCACTATTTTATCTGGAAGGACATGGTTGAGAAGAACTACCGGGCCGTCGTAGTGTTTGAAGATGATCTCAAGTTTGAGCCGTACTTTCGCACAAAACTGCGGAACATCATGTACACGGTTGCCTCAAAAATGCCGGACTGGGATTTGATGTAAGACGTTTGCTAGGTATCACATTAACATGCAATGCCACTGTTTTTTTTCAGCATGTGAGAATATTTCGTAGCCTCATCTGTCGTTTTATTATTTGATTGGATATAAAATATGAACTAAACGTCAGGCAGTACTTTTATTTGGCAGAATATTATTTCTCAAAGTCGCAATTCTGTGAAAATTTAACAGTCAGAGCTCTAACCTTAAACAGTTACAAGTTTTATAACTGCTGGAAGTTATTAAAATGCCAAATTATTATCTCCCTTTGGTTTAGAGTAGCAGTTACTTTTACCTAGTAACCATTTGTAACCTAAATCAGTTACCAAGATCATTTGCTAATGAATTGAAATAGTTGCCAAATGTGCTGTGTTTATTTATGTCTGAATAATTATTATCAAGGATAAATAAATCTTCATCCAGATCCAATTAGCAGTTGTTCAATAAATATCATGTTGGAGTCTACAAAATGATTTTTAATGAATTTTGTTGCATAATAGTAGGTAACTTGAGAGGCTTTGTGCATTGGATTTTCATCGATGCTCATAGAATTTTATTGCATGGTTGTAAAGTTGAATAATCACCCTACCTGGAGACAATTGTCATATATGTAGGAAAATTCCTGTACAGAAGATAGAATGCATCTAAACTGGAGTGATTTTGTGGTAGTAACTGATTCTGGTTACTATACAAGTTTTAGGTCTTTTTTAAATAACAGTCACATGTTATGAAAAACGTAACTGTTTAAGGTTAGAGCTCTGACTGTTTAAGCCTTTTTAAATACTAAAAAGCTTTGAGATTCTAATAGTCCATTATACGTCTCCATGACTTTCTAATCAGAACTTCGTCACCGGATAACCATGAAAGACTCTTTATAATCTCAAATCATATAAAATAAAAACATATACGGGGTCATTGTAATTGCTTGAAAAATAGTGTCCTCCTGAATTATATAATTGACCACTTAAAAAATGGTTGAATATTTTAATTTAGATGGCATGACCTATTTTATGTTAGGGCTATTCCATTAAAATATATATGGATTCCAGGAAGACATTTTCGAAATTGAACACCCACCCATAGATGCAAATTTAAGTTCCAAGAATCAAATTTCAGAAAATGGGGTTTACCCATAGATGTTTATGTTATTGTCTTCCTGGGGTCCCAGGTATGTTTTAATGGAATAGCCCTGACTGTTGGTTGAAGTTTGAGATTCAATGTAAATTGTTACTTGTACACATTGTATTATTACATCATGACTAAATACTTAGGAAGTTTGGATGGAAGGAACATTTTATTTAGGTGTCATGACCCATTTGTTATGTGACTGCTGGCTGAAGTTTAATATTCAATCTGTATAGAAATGGTTTCTTATATAAAACAATTTTCAATTGGTTATTACATTATAACATGGGTAGTTTATTACATTATACCATGGGTAGTTTATTACATAGTTATTACATTATACCATGGGTAGTTTATTACATTATACCATGGGTAGTTTATTACATTATATACATTATACCAAGGGTAGTGTATTACATTATACCGTGGGTAGTTTATTAGCTCGACTATTCGAAGAATAAGAGAGCTTATGTAATCACCCCGGGGTCGGCGTCCCACATCAAGGTTTGCGTGTAAGCTGTGTTTACAAGTGTATATCTCTTACATTTCTTATCCTAGCACAACCAAATTTGTCCATTAGCTTCCTTGTAGCATTATCTTAAGGGCTGCTTAAGTAATTTTGGTTCCTGTAACCCCTGGGCTCGCATGGAACCCAAATTCTGATAGCCCTTAAAATGTGTCTGTTTCACATCAAATTTTGCGTGTAAGCTGTGTTTACAGGTCTATATCTCTTACATTTCTTGTCCTAGCTGAACTAAATTTTGGAATTGGTTTCCTTATAGTATGTTGTAAAGGGTTGGGTAATTAATTTTGTCTTCTGCAATTCTGGGCTCCCATGGAACCCAAATAGTGATGGCCCATAAAATATGCAATAAAGGCAGATCTAGGTTTGCATGTAAGCATGTATATATCTATAAATTTGGTTTGGGATTTCTTATAGCATTATGTATCTTATTCATACTTCACTCATATTGGAGCATGGGCTCCTTCCCCCCCCCCCCCCCCCCCCCACACACACACACACTTTTGTTTCTACATATTTCTGTGTTGTTTTGGTCGATTCTTACCCATATATGTTGCCCCCTCCCCCCAACCCCCTCGTCCCCACTTGAAACTATATATATTTTATTTTTTTTAAATATTTCTGTTGTTTTAGTCAATTCTTACACATATGTATGTTGCCCCCTCCCCCTCCCCCCCCCCCCCCCCCCCCCCCCCCCCTGAAATTCGAAGTCAGCGAGTTTGAGATAATGAGCGTGGACTGTAATATGATCTTGAGGGCTGCATAAGAAATTTTGGTTCCTATAACCACTGGGCTCCCATTGAATCCAAATTCTTAAAATGGGGGAATGTCCCATTTTACATCGTATGTAGCCTGTAAGCTGTGTTTAGAGGTCTATATATGTTACATTTCTTGTCCTAGCTCGAAAAGATTTGGGCATTAATGTTACCTTATAACATCATCTAGAGGATTACATAATTCATTTTTAGCTCTACTGGCCAGCAGTGCTTATGCAATAGCATTTCGTCTGTCAGTGTTGGCGTTGGCTTTGGTGTGGGCATGAGCGTCCATTAGCAGCACTTTCTCTGAAACTGCAGGGCCAATTTTACTCAAATTTCCCATGTGTACTTCTGAGTAGGCTTGCCCCCTGTCTCTTCCCCCCCCCCCCCCCCCCCCCCCCCCTTCCACTCAAAATATTTTTATTTTTATTTTGTTTTGCCATATTTTGGTGTTGTTTTGGTCAATTCATCATCTTATAACAATTCATTTTTAGCTCTACTGGCCAGCAGTGCTTATGCAATAGCATTTCGTCTGTCAGTGTTGGCGTTGGCTTTGGTGTGGGCATGAGCGTCCGTTAGCACTTTCTCTGAAACTGCTGGGCCAATTTTACTCAAATTTCCCATGTGTACTTCTGAGTAGGCTGGCCCCATTTCGTCTGTCAGTGTTGGCGTTGGCTTTGGTGTGGGCATGAGCATCCGTTAGCAGCACTTTCTCTGAAACTGCTGGGCCAATTTTACTCAAATTTACCTATGGTTCTTTTACGTGCTCGGAGGATAGACCGATACACGGGACCGCCCGGTTTACGACCCCATCCGACGGATGAGGCTGAGGGAAAGTGTCATCCCCACTCAAAACTCGATTTTTAATTATATTTTTTTTACATATTTTTGCGTTGTTTTGGTGAATTATTACATAGCTTCTTACACATATATATTGCCCTCACCACCCCTACTACAACCACCTCTCCCCCCCCCCCCCCCCCCCCCCCCCCCCCCCCCCACTCAAAACTTGATTTTTTTTTACATATTTCTCTGTAGTTTTGATAAATTCTTACACATAGCTATGTTGCGCCCCCAACCCCACCCCACATTGTTTTAGCCTTGTTTTCTGGTGGTATATACTAGCTATATAATTTATTATTCTCTGAAAAATCGAATAGTCGAGCTGCGCTGTTCTCCGACAGCTCTTGTTAAATTATACCATGGGTAGTTTATTACATTGTACCATGGGTAGTTTATTACATTATACCATGGGTAATTTATTACATTATACCATGAGTAGTTTATTACATTATTACATTATATACATTATACCATGGGTAGTTTATTACATTATACCATGGGTAGTTTATTACATTATAACATGGGTAGTTTATTACATTATACCATGGGTAGTTGGGTAGTTTATTACATTATACCATGGGTAGTTTATTACATTATAACATTGGTAGTTTATTACATTATATCTTGGGTAGTTTATTACATTATAACATTGGTAGTTTATTACATCATACCATGGGTAGTTTATTACATTATGCCATGGATAGTTTATTACATTATACCATAGGTAGTTTATTACATTATACTATGGGTAGTTTATTACATTATACCATGGGTAGTTTATTACATTATACCATAGGTAATTTTTTTACATTATACCATCCATAGTTTATTACCTTATACCATGGGTAGTTTATTACATTATAATATGGGTAGTTTATTAATTATACCATGGGTAGTTTATTACATTATACCATGGGTAGTTTGTTACATTATACCATAGGTAATTTATTACATTATACCATGGGTAGTTTATTACATTAAACCATGGGTAGTTTATTAATTATACCATGGTTTGACAGATACCTGGGAAGGAAGCGTCTGAACAGGAAGGATGAGCAGTACCTCCAGGGGACAGAATCCCTGGTGTGGCCCAGCTACTCTTACTGGACACTCAGCTACTTGCTGTCATTACAGGGAGCCAGGAAGCTGCTAGCCCAGCAACCTCTGCAGAATTTACTGCCTGTAGATGAATACTTGCCCGTAATGTTTGATAAACATCCTGAGTAAGTTGGCTAATAATAATAATTATATCCCAGCAAAATTGGCAGGGCTAACCGTTTTGGCCGTCTGTCCATCGTTTTTACTAATATTCGCAAAATGCTTTCACAGATTACTTTCATATGTTATTTGTTGAATACTAAGGTCATAAAAAACAATCCGTCTTGTTTTAATACTGATCACCTGCGGCCACAAGGTCAAGTTCACACACCTGGCAGTTTTGTGTTTAGTGGGAGCATTAGTCGGATATCCAAATTTCTCGTTATAAATGTATCAAGAGACCACTATAAGTTGCATGCCACTAAATACTTAGCCTGTGTGACCTGCCATAATCCACCTGTGTGACAGCCATAACCCACTGTGTAACAGCCATAAACCACCTGTGTGACAGCCATAAACCACCTGTGTGACAGCCATAAACCACCTGTGTGACTGCCATAAACCACCTGTGTGACAGTCATAAACTACCTTTGTGACAGCCATAAACCACCGGTGTGACAGCCATAAACCAACTGTGTGATCTGCCATAAACCACCTGTGTGACCTGCCATAAACCACCTGTGTGACAGCCATAACCCACCTGTGTAACAGCCATAAACCACATGTGTGACAGCCATAAACCACCTGTGTGACAGCCATTAACCACCTGTTTGACAGTCATAAACCACCAGTCCTGTGTGACAGCCATAAACCACCTGTGTGACAGCCATAAACCACCTGTGTGACAGCCATAAACCACCTGTGTGACAGTCATAAACCACCTTTGTGACAGTCATAAACCACTTGTGTGACAGCCATAAACCACCTGTGTGACAGCTATAAACCCCCTGTGTAACCTGCCATAAACTACCTGTGTGACAGCCATAAACCACTTGTGTGACAGCCACAAACCACCTGTGTGACAGCCATAAACCCCCTGTGTGACCTGCCATAAACCACCTGTGTGACAGCCATAAATCACCTTTGTAACAGCCATAGACCACCTGTGTGACTGCCATAAACCACCTGTGTGACAGCCATAAACCACCTGTGTGACCCGCCATAAACCACCTGTGTGAGAGCCATAAATCACCTTTGTGACAGCCATAGACCACCTGTGTGACAGCCATAAACCACCTGTGTGACTGACATAAACCACATGTGTGACAGCCATAAACCAACTGTGTGACAGCCATAAACTCTTACATAGCTTCTGACACATATATGTTGCCCTCTTCACCCCCTGCCTCTCCCCCATCCCCACAAAATGCTAACCACCTGTGTAACAGCCATAAACCACCTGTGTGATAGCCATAAACCACCTGTGTGACCTGCGAGCTAATATCTAAAGAATGAGACACCAGATTTTCGTTAAAATCATTTTATTTCATTGATGTTTCCACCACAAAGCCTTTGGACATATTGGAAGCAAGAAAAGCACAAATGTCCGAGCTCAATCTCTGTATACATGCCAATGATTACAGACAATGTGTTATCCACACTGAATATTGAATACACTGGATGTACTGAAGAATTTCCACTGGAGGTTAAATTTTACTGGAGGTTAAATTTTCAAAAATATGAAAGAAGTACATTTCAATGATAGTTACTGGTCGGGATTATTGTACATGTGGTTTATTATCCCTGAAAAGGCATATTTGCATATTTCAAATACCTACTAGGCTACTACTTCTGTGAACTTCCACTTTTGCACTGAATTGTAAACAAGAAAAGGCAGGAGCTTATGCCAGGCTTCATTTAACATTACGAAACCTACTGGAAAGAAAAGGAACATCCTAATTGGTCACACATGATCCTTAATAAAAGAACTTTTAAATTAAATACAATTGGATTTTTTCCTGTTTTGAAAAAATGCTAAGAAACATCTAATTATAATTATTGATATTATATAAATTTAACAAGATTTAAATATAATGGGCATACCTATGAGAGATAATGATAATCATTAGCATGTGGGCAGGTGGAGAGAGGGTGATTGGTACATATTAAAAAGTTAACCTGCTTACGTTGGAATTAAAAAAAAAATTGCCAAATATTGAAATGTATTCTGCCTTACAACCATCCACCATGTATTTTACAATTCACAGAACATCATGGAAGGAGCCTTTTGCACCACGTGACCTGATAGCGCTTTCTGCAGAACCCTTACTCATTTACCCCACCCACTACCTTGGAGAGCAAAACTACATATCAGATACAGAGTACTCGCAACTTATCACGGATGGGAGCGAACACATCATCAATGTTCAAAGCAGCCACAACAGTGCAGAGACTCCCCAGGGCTCTCCATTACATTCAGAGATAGTGTCTGGATTGTCCGAAAATAATTTTAACCCCGCATCATCGCCGCAAAAACCTGATGATATCTACAGAGATGAGTTGTAACATATAGCATAACATATAGCAGGTGCTGTCTTGGATTTACAGGACCAAATTTATTCTGATATGCTTGTTAATAAGTATTTTATAGTTTTATCCACATATCCCCCTTTGAATTGCTTTGCCGAAAACATTTTGTATTTGGAAAAAATGTAACGGTATTTTTTAAAAGAAGTACATTTTAAACGACTTCCATTGTTAATAGATTAAGATTGGACCATCCTGAGATTTGCTGTTTCCTATCACAGAAATTCATAAATGTTTAGATAGGTAGATGAACTTTTTTCCTTTTTAAAAGCTGTAAGAACATTATGAAATTAAGGCATTACGAGTGCCTGTTTAATATTGAATTTATGAAACGAGTTGGAAAAAATCATATGCTTCGCATCAAATCAATTTTATCCAACAATTTTAATGCATTCAGTATTAAATAGGTACGAATGTAAGATTCTATTTATCAAATAACTCAAACAAAAAAAAGCTTCAAAACAAACATTTATTATCAAGCTGCTTGTATGTAGCATTATCATCGTCATTTTGTGAGTTGACCCGGTCTTCTCAGTAACAGAACTACCTCGTTGATTTCCGTTATCTGGTATGTTTAACTGTTACAGAAATCGACGAGACAATTCCGATGTACTTCGAGCTGAACGGAGAAGACCGAACAATGTTTTGACCATCATTTGCATATTTATTTCATATTTAATTCAGTAGTGTAATGTGATAAATATATCATTGCTTTATTACACTGCCGCACCTCACGCACTGCAAGTTATTTGATAAAAAATATTCTAAAGATAGCAAGCAACAATTATATAAGACCTCTATTATAAAAAAAAAGGATTTATGGGCCCTGTTTTGGGGCTATGAAGGGAAACAATTTTAAGGTTGTAATTGAAAAACAACGACATTATTATTGCCCAAGTTGTTGTTTTGTTGCCTAAGACATAATAAAAAAACCACCAAATATTTATAAATGCTGCCTAAGATAATGCTGCCTAAGATAATTGTCTGTGTGATTTTATTTGACTTGTCCTTATTGAACACCTATGTTATGTTGACTGACCTGATGTCCCTGAACCACTGCAAGTTCTGTCATTTGTTATTATGTTGACTGACCTGATGTCCCTGAACCACTACAAGTTCTGTCATTTGTTATTATGTTGACTGACCTGATGTCCCTAAACCACTACAAGTTCTGTCATGTGTTATTATGTTGACTGACCTGATGTCCCTGAACCACTACAAGTTTTGTCATTTGTTATTATGTTGACTGACCTGATGTCCCTGAACCACTGCAAGTTCTGTCATTTGTTATTATGTTGACTGACCTGATGTCCCTGTACCACTACAAGTTCTGTCATTTGTTATTATGTTGACTGACCTGATGTCCCTGAACCACTGCAAGTTCTGTCATTTGTTATTATGTTGACTGACCTGATGTCCCTGAACCACTACAAGTTCTGTCATATGTTATTATGTTGACTGACCTGATGTCCCTGAACCACTACAAGTTTTGTCATTTGTTATTATGTTGACTGACCTGATGTCCCTGAACCACTGCAAGTTCTGTCATTTGTTATTATGTTGACTGACCTGATGTCCCTGTACCACTACAAGTTCTGTCATTTGTTATTATGTTGACTGACCTGATGTCCCTGAACCACTGCAAGTTTTGTCATTTGTTATCATGTTTATAGAATTTTGAATCATGCCAAGCCTTTTGATGTAATAATTTTGTTCTTTTGACACTTTATTATAAATAATTGTATATACCGTTCGTTTAAGGTATAATGCTGCCAATAAGCCTAATAGTATTGCCGTTGTTATAGAAGAACTGTCATTTAAGATCATTATTTCAGATAAGAAAATACCAACCTGAAACCTCTTATGACGTACGCCACTACTTTCTTGTCCTGACTACTCATGCTACTACTCCTGAACTTCGTAACAGATTTTAGTAATACTTTGTAGGCAGTATCAGAATTTCACCCATTAGGGCCGGGTGATGGTGACTGTCAAGGAATCATCACCCATTAGAGCTGGGTGATGGTGACAATAAAGGAATCAGGGCTATTGTATGTTATTCTTTATTTATATATCAGCTTTTTTTCCTTCATAGACGGGGGCTGTCCCTTCCCCTAGCAAAATAGCCTACTTTTCCCACCCTTTGGCTGAGCTATGCTAACACTCAGCTATGCTAACACTGTCCATATTTATTTCTACATTATGCTATAATTTGTACGGTGGTCACTGGTCAGTTTTTACGGATTACACAATAAGAAGACAAACTATCTTACGGACAGCATATGCTTGACATAGAATGCGTATGGGGTACATTGTAAAAGTTTATACTAAGCAGTACCTTTGTTAACATTTTGTTATTGTTTTTGTATGCAAAAGAACATGTTTAGTTCTTCGTTTGATGTGTGTGTGTGTGTGTTTTTAAATTGTGTAAAAATGTACTTGTTTGTGTGTTATCAAGAGATGAATTTGAAATCCCTGAAACAATCATTGAAACAAAACAATGAAATTTGCTTTTGTTTTAAAAGGGGTACATTAGGTTTGTAATATTTTTATTTTTTTAAGCTTTTTAAAGTTCCATTTCATGGTAACAGTGTAATATCAATCAAAATATGGTGTTAACAAGATACAATGTTCTTCTGGTCTGAAAGTTGACTTCATCTTAGATTGGACATGAATGCTAAAATTTTACCAGGTGCGTATAAAGCTGGGACAGCCTATATTTATGTGCAAAAATTAATTCTTTGTAAATAAGGGTTCATTTTTTAGGCTTATTCATTAAGTTTAGGCCCTCTAGAATGAAAAATATCGGACCACTAGAGCCTGATATACCTACTTTAATTTTAAAACAGGTTTACATGTGTATTTTTGAAGAAAAAGTTACAATCATGCAACAAAAAATGGCCAGTACGACGAGGCCTAGAAAAATGATGTTTTTTGCCTTTACCACATTAAACAAAGTGAAGGGTAAACACAACACCATTGTAACTGTATATAAAAACATGGAACTATATACAGTAGTTTATATCATCATATCGATCTCGGCCCGTGTGGTTCCCGGGGGCCCCCGTTTGGTCAAGGGGCAAAGAATAGGGCCACTGCAGATCCCTTTGGAGGGGTAGAATCCCCCCAAATTCATGTTCATTTTATCATTTTTTGTTCATGTTCATTAAAGGTCTTCATCATGATCCCTGCATTGTTTTAGGTGCTATCTCACTCGCATCAAAAGAGCAGTGGCAGAACAACAATAACGTGGCTCCAGCGTAAATGGAGTTTCTACGATAGAATTTGCGGCAACTCTGCAGTTCAGGGTGAGAAGGTTCTAGGCCCATTTTCCATATTTTATCTCGATGTACATGGAAGATGAGCCTGGCATGTTCATGCCTGTTAGGCGCCATATAACCTTTTCATGTGTTGGTGCGCCTTAAAACCCCAATTCAATTCAATTCATATCGATCTCTCAATATATGCAGTGGTAAGACAAGTGATTTAATGTTTTTTTATATACCGGTAGTACCTTTTCTAAAAAAAAACTGTTACTATTTTTGTTAAAGTTCAACTAATATATAATATAAAATGGCCATAAAGTGAAGGTGGTTTGACATTAAAGAGATCTCACATTTTTTGTATTACATTACACTTAGTCTAATCAACAATATAATAAAAAGATCAGTCTTAAATAACAGGCAGTCTCTCATAAAAATTGTCCCCAAGGCAACTCTTGACATATCAACTTAATAGTTTGTTCTCTTGCTTTGGATTCCTCTTGCTTTGGATTTATCATCTGTCTTGACGAAAGTCAATGACTCGGAGCTAAAACTTACATTGTTTTGAACATTAGCCGACGGTCTTCATCAGCTGATCAGACTACCGATGCAGTCATCACATGACGAAGATAGGTCACGTGACAACAGGAGAGAGTCTTGCGCACGGGGTACGCCCTGTCCCGATTGAGTAATGGCCACCGTTGCTTGATTGCTATTGCGTATTTATAGTTTATTATCACATGACCTTTCTGCATCGGGCCAAAATTAAAATATTGTTTGTTTGTCCTTTACTGACCCAGATCTAGGTAGGTAGAAAGGTAAATTATTTTATTTTAATTAACATTGAACTTTATAATGGGAGATCGGTTAATTTGTGTTCATGGGCAATAAAATGTATAAGATTAATGATCGATTATTTTGGCTAGCATTTCATGCCTGCATGCAAATGTGTTTGACACTATCTGTATAAAGCCAGAGTTAAGTTCTGTTACTTTTTAAGTTGAAGTAAAGGACCGGTTCTACATGCTTGTAGCAGTTTGTTCAGCATTCATTTCTAGTCTTGTCATCTCTTTGATCTTTGCAATTTAATAAACAAAGATATAACGTTGAAACTAAAATAAATGTTTTGGAAAGGGGCAAAAAAATGTGGTTAGGTGGGTAAAGGGTAAACAAAATACTTGGATTTAGGCCTCAAGTGATGACATGCATCAGAAGTCAGATCAGCTGATCAAGACCATGAGATATAGTTGAAATATACTCTTCAAAATAGTTTAAGGACCACAAAATGGAACTGTAATAAGTGCCTAATCTTTAATATTCTGCATTTCATATTCATATAAAAGATGATACTTGTGTGTAATGCAACGAGTGTATTAAAAAGAAAACAACTAAACTTAAAAAACAGACAGAGACGATATTAAAGTGTTCAATTACAGCACTTTAAAAACGACCAAAATCTAACATGGTCCTTAAATTATTTTGAAGAATATATTCACAATAGTTTATTAAAGTGTTTGCTCCGAGATCTAGATAGATATTTACTGCTATTTTATGACTGCATTTAGCAATGGTCTAATTTTATTATTGTGTGTCCTTGTATTTTGTATTTATCTTTTTTTGTTTGACAATCTACATCGAGACGATTGACATAATTTTGCACCAAAGAAAAATATAATCTAAACATTTATTTTGATGTTGTCATTGAATTGATATGTACTTGTAATATCGTTGTATGCTTACATTGTTTTGTGTAACTTAAGTATTAATATTTATTTCGTAATTTTTTTAAAATGTTTAAAAAAACTATTTCTTAAATGTACAGGAGGCAGTCTAAAATCGAAATATAAATAAAAGCATCTTAATGAGCTAAAGTTCATTAAGCGACGGCTTATATCAGCAGGATTTTTTAACGAATATTTCGACAATAAAACACGTTTAAAACATTTTTACTGTAAAAAATGTGATAACATGTTTAAAACTACTTTATTAAATGTTTTAATTTTACAATATGCAAACGTTTTAAGCCAAATTAAAGGTTTTAATTCATACCCCAGCCGGCAGAAAAACAGTAACGTGGCTCCAGCGTAAATGGAGTTTCTACGATAGAATTTGCAGCAACTATGCAGTTCAGGGTGAGAAGGTTCTAGGCCCATTTTCCATATTTTATCTCGATGTACATGGAAGATGAGCCTGGCATATTCATGCCTGTTAGGCGCCATATAAACTTTTCATGTGTTGGTGCGCCTTAAAACCCCAATTCAGTTAATTTCATTACCCAGCCAACCCCGTTTTCGCTTCTTGGAAAAGGTGTTGGTTGGGGTATGAAAGATAATACTCGGACCACGTAATGTAAACATAAAATGTGCCAATGCACCAGATGTCACCCATATACTGTCCAGATCAATTATTGTTAAAGGCCAAGGTAGAGCATAAAAAAACTAAAAATTGTCCGAGAAACTTTTCTGATCATTTCATACATTATGCTACTCAGGTTTGATCACAAATTTCTAAATAAGAAAGCATTATTAAAACATAAAATTTGGCATGTAAATACACTTAACATTACTATATACAGATATATCAAAGCAATTATATAATGTATTTATTTTCTATACTTTCTAGAACAAAACTATTATTCCTAACTTCAAATTTTGAATGTTGGTTCATCTTTTAATAGCTGTACCTGTAAAAATAAGATTAGTGATTGGTCAAATTGCTGAAACCCTTATCTTGAAGCAGACGAGATAGTAGCTAACTGCAGTGTATACCTAATGTGTGTAGCACTTACTGACTGCTGGGGTTTAATGGTCTGGAAAACTTGCAGACTCAACTAGTTATTGTTGTATAAATATATTTTTTATAATATTAATTCAAATGGGAAATTTAGGCTTTGGGAAGTTCCTGTTTTCGGAATTGTAGTATGGTCGGTGAAATTGCCTTTGATGAATGAATAGCATTAAATCATTTCAGGATAAACAAAGGGTTGGCGCTTTACCATACTCTAACTTCCGATAAATGGAATTTTGAGTACGGACAGGGTCAGTAAGTAAACCATACTACATAACAGATAGAGTCTGTCTCAGCTTGTTGGTTAAAAGACTTTAACGGGCTACGTCCATCTGGGTGTTGGTTTGTTTACATAAACCGACTTGCTGAGACCAGACTCCATCTATTATTTAAATGTACATGTTATAGCAAAACTTATTTAGGTTATTTCAATATGTCAGATCATCAAGAAAAAGAATTACTTTTGGAAAAATTATTTAATAAAAACAGTAATTTGTGTTACACCGTGTTTTAAATAAATAAGAGTGAGTCATAAAATTACATCCAGATTGCCTCCAGTCCATTTAAATTAGTAGTTCCAATATGTGCATGCCTCTCAATATCGTAATTACTGTATTTATGTTTTATGCCATACCCATTGATATAGTGACGCTTTCAAGGTTAAAGCCATTATTATCCTGTGACCGCTTTTGCGATTTGTTATTTTTATATACTTTTAATACCTTGATTGTGTTCATGACATTATAAATTAATCTCCACTGGTATAGTTATGGATAGTATTACTAAAATTCTTTTGATTAGTAATATTTATATAAACTTTTAACTTAAATACGCATAATTCAACGGACAATGTGAAAAGTTTTTGTTAAAGTTACATCTTCTAATACTAGATAATGTGATGATAATTCAATATACTGGAGTTTGAGCACTTTTACTTGCTTCTTATTTTTGTTTGCAAAATACAGCTTTGCTTTTGGCTTCCCCTGAATGATTGATAATGGTAACAGATCTGAATATGCCCGTGTGGTTCCAGTGGCCCCCATTTGGTCACGGGGCAAAGAATAGGGCCCCTGCAGATCCCTTTGGAGGGGTAGGCAGCGGGGTAGAATCTCCCCAAATTCATGTTCATTTTATCTTTTTTTGTTCCTGTTCATTAAAGGTCTTCATCATGATCTTTATCTCGATGTACATGGAAGATGAGCCTGGCATGTTCATGCCTTTTAGGCGCCATATAACCTTTCCATGTGTTGGTGCAATTCAATTCAATTCATCATGATCCCTGCATTGTTTCAGGTGCTATCTCACTCGCATCAAAGAGCAGTGGCAGAAAAACAATAACGTGGCTCCAGCGTAAATGGAGTTTCTACGATAGAATTTGCATATTTTATCTCGATGTACATGGAAGATGATCCTGGCATGTTCATGCCTGTTAGGCGCCATATAACCTTTTCATGTGTTGGTGCGCCTTAAAACACCAATTCAATTCAATACAGATCTGAATAGCTGGTTAGGTGCCAAATTGATAGTTCTGACACTGAATTTCTAGCTCCACCATCTATTTTCCATGGGCAAAGTTCCCATAAACATTGGCCATGCGCTCCAAGGTGTTTTAAGAGTTGTTTGTGGAACTAGGTGTGTTTTCTTACAGGTATAAATACCTGTTGTACTGTTAATTGGGTAAAATCTACGGTGGATATAGGTTAACCACCACCAATTGCATATAAACCTCCGAGGTGTAGTCGCTATAGTAAAAAGTAAGCCCTCTTTATTGTTGTAAATGGGCATTATAAGTAGGGGAAAATGACCCATTTCTATACAGTTTTGTTGTTGTATGTATAAGAAGTGTATTGATAAGTTTTACTAGACAATTGATGAAATTTTCCAAATTTCAAATCTATGTTTACACATTGTGAGCAACTATCAATGAAAACAGCTGGTACACCCTTGACCTGTTTAGTAAACAAACGAGAGTATTCTTACGTGTCTTCTGCCCCCATCTTTTCTGGTGATTTTTCCATTCATAAGTTGAAGTTGTAGCAAATCATTAATATGTGACATTTTAACATTGGTGTCAACGGGGAAAATTAGTGGTTGTTAAATACCTCTTCTATTTTACAATATAATTTTGAAATAGTCCTAGTTCATTTTAGACTCATTCTGGAGGCAAGCCCCTTTAATAATCCCAAAGTACTGAGTTTCCCACATGGGCACAAGTGTAAAATTATCAGTCTGGTAATTAAATGTTTCCATTCTGGTCCTTTCATGTGGTAGATGTGGGTAAAATGTCCGCCACAATTTGTACACCCACGAGAATCTTCATTATGCACGTGATATTAACAAGGAAGCACGATCAGTATATTTGATACTATATCTGATACTGTCGTGCTTGAAACATTGATTGACGATTGTCCCTGTGGGACGTCATGGTCAGAATAGTGTAAGTCGATGCTTATAACATTTATGCTTCTTTTGCTATTGGCATTATAAACAAAGATATAATCTTTCACGTTAATCAAGAATGACTGAATGACACCCAATCTTGTTTTAATAAATTGGTCGTGAAAATCAGTTTTCTCACAGAATCTTCTTGATGAAAATATTTGCTTTCTTCCATATTCCATATTCCATATCAAACAAGATCATACAACAAGAAAATTCATAACAAAAGAAATTTTCGGGGGAGCATATAGTTCATCATGTCCGTCCATATGTCCGTCTGTCCCACTTTCTTTTCCGCTCAACTTCTACGTTTTTCATACGATTTTCACGAAACTTCCCAGGAATTATCAGCATGATGTCTTGTAGCGCATATTGTCACCGTTCCAGCTCAATGATTTTTGGCAGAGTTAAAGACATTTGAAGTTTTTTTTAATGAAAATCTTGTCCGCTCAACTCCTATGTTTTTCATCCGATTGTCACGAAACTTCACAGGAAGTATCAGCATGATGTCTAGTAGCGCATATTATCATGAAATTCCGGTTGAAAGGTTTTTGACAGAGTTACAGACTTAGAAGTTTTTGAATCAAAACCTTGTCTGCTCATCTACTTCTGATTTCCATGAAACTTTCTAGGAAGTATCAGTATGATTTCCAGTAGCGCGTATTGTCAGGATGTTTCGTTTGAATGATTTTTTGTGGAGTCTTGGGACTTTACATTTTTCATCCAATTGTATTTCACCTGTGTACCGTTATTTGGGGAGCATCCATCGGTTTTACCGATTTCTTGTATTTTTACTGTAGTCCGATAAAAAGCCATATATTTTCACTGGTATACCCGGTAGGTATATAACCAAACTAAGATTTGTTAATTTGCTGCATGAACGTCTTATTCCTTCTCACATGTCAGATGTAAATACTGCATTTATTGTCATCTCAAAGCAATTATATTTTCCTTGTACTACAAAGAAACTTGTCCATTCTCCTGTACATTCTCATGGAAAAAAATGTTTTCCCACTTCTAGGTGAAAGCAACTGCGACAGTGTCTCGACGAACATCCTTTATATATTGAAAGCCCAGTGCATGCTATTATCTCTTTTATGTATATTAATTTTATAGTTTTTCGTTAGTTTGCATTCACCTCTAAATATGCCTCTGCTTAAAGGATCTATCTGACATGAAGGTTTGAGCCATTTAAATTATTTTTCAACATCATTGTTGTCGTGTCGTTTTCCAGTGTATGTCAGGGTTCAGCGCAACACTGTAGATACTTCCTTTTTCATGTTTTCTTATTTTTGTGGAATTAGTAGATATAATACATGTAAATGAGCTTATTCAAAACTACAGCAAACAATTTAATTGATAAGAACGCTGCTTCAACTGAAAGATCCCTCATTTTATTTAAAAGAGCATATTTAATTTATGTTAACTGATCCTGTTTGTATGTGTCACCCAATGTTGACATTTTGTTTACAATGTCTGGCTGCTCATCAGTCATTTCTCAAAACACCCCTTTATAACATAAATTTATGTTTAATATGAATGGTCGAATTTAAAGAAAGGACAATCCATTATACATTCATAGTAGGCTAAGGGTTAATGAACTGCTGGGTTAAAGGGACACACGGCAGCCTCTCTCTATATTTATCCAATATCCTTTTGACCTGAAACCTGCTTGCATATACCAGTAACTAAATAGCGTTTTGAGTTTTCATTTTCTAGTCTTATTCTACTGTAGGTTTAACTAAGTTATTGGTGCAATATAACCAACAGTTAATACTACACAAAAAAAGTTTGCTTTATGCTATTCTTATAATTAATATTAATGATTCAACAAATGCAAGTTATGTAGAAAAACTAAGGGACATCTAAAAAATTAAGATTGCTGTGCATCCCTTTAAATTATAGGTAAATCCTTCACCAGATGGTAGGTATGTGGTTCTTTCCATAAACATGCCTACCATAACACGAAGGATTTTCTTAAAATTGAACCCACATTTATTTAATGTATTACCTGTTATATCATTTTTTTTTGTATGATTTGAATTGAAATGTTTCGCTTTGTTGAACATTCTGGCAAACGCCGTCAACGTCCTCAACATTTTGTTATAGTCATGACTGAATGTCAGTTATTTTTGAGTTCAGAGTTAGTCAATAATATTAACGATTATGGATTTTCTTTCACTAAAAACACAGGAGTCCAGAACTTGCACCCATAAAAATGTAATAAAGAATATTTTTAGATGAAGAGATGTGATTATTAATGCTAAATAGACTGTCTTTTATGAACTAATCAAAATCTGGGAACATTTAATGACTTTTATTGCCATTTTGTCATGACTCCCTGCAATAAATGCAACAATAGGTTTAATATGCCCCGGTGTTTAATATTATTTCGAATTAGGAACATTAAATTTTGTATGTTCATCATCTTATCGTGCCAAATATAGTATTAATGTACATAATCCAGTTTTCTAGTCAAGAAATGTTGAGATTTGTTTGTTTGTATTCGAGAGGTGCTTTTTTACTGGCACTGGTGCCATATTTTGTGTAAATGTTGTCGTATGTTGTAATTGCCTAATTGTTCAAGGTGATAATCATATATTGCTTATTGTTAATTGCTTGCACATGTCTACTCAAATTTTGTAAATATTAACTCTTAAAGGGACACATGGCAATCTTGAGTTTCATTCACACTAAAATTTGCTCCTCGATTTACTTATCCTGCATCATTTTGACTTTAAAACTGCTTGCATATCATTAAATAAAAAATTGAGATTTCAGCTTTCTTCACTATTTTACCAAATTTTTAAATATATTACTGGTGCAATATTATAAAAAGTTAGTAATATGCAAAAATAATTTGCTTTGAACTATTCTAACAATTAATATTGATGATTGAATAAATGCAAGCTAAGAGGAAAACTAACGGGACGCCCTGAGTTTTTAAAAAATCAAGATTGCCGTGTGTCCCTTTAACCATGTATAATAACCCACTACATATATGTAATGGACTCTTCTTTCTTTGAATTAAGTCCGTTCCATTTATGAGACAAAGTGTTACTCACAGGCTAATCTGGGTTTACAATGATTGCAAAGGCTATTCATTATGTGGACCGAGTATTAACTTTCATACCCCATCCAACCCCTTCTTCGAGAAGCGAAAACGGGGTTTGCTGGGGTATGAAATAAAACCTTAATTTCGGCGTAAATGTTTGCATATTGTAAAATTAGATCATTTAATAGGTCATTTTAAACAGGTTATCGCATTTTTTTTCAGTAAATAATGTTTTTAAATGTTTTTTATTGTCGAAATATCCGTTATAAAATGCTGCTATTATAAGCTTTTCTATCGCGTAAGGCGGGATCATGTAATGATAGTCGTGCTTAGTGGGTTAAGGGTTAACTATTAAAGGCAAACAAAGTCTTACGTGTTCAAAGCAAGTGTAACGATTCAAACATTTTATTTAGCCTATAGCTTTGTACTGAAAACTATATAAATGTCAAAATTGTTAAGGCATTTGACACGTCAGAGAAGGCATGTAGTTGGTGTGTGTGGTTTATTAGAATTGTTACAAAATGTGTGTGATTAACTTGTCCAACGTATTTAAATTGTGTCTACTGAATCTAAAGATGACTGACTTGGGTACTTGTGAATGGATCATAGATCTTCATTATTGAATTCGAGTGTTTTTTTTTAAATAATCGTCCAATTTGTATAGTTTAAATGGCTTTTTTTGTGTCGCCTGCATAGCATGGCAGATACTTAGGGATCGCTTTGTCCTTGTCTGTCGTCGTCCATCCGTCACACTTTAACGTGCAACCTAACCTTGACTTGGCCATAACTTGAAATGTATTTGACATAGTTCATCAAACTTCAAACACATCTTTATCTTAACCCAAGAAATGCTGTTACACATGTTCAATAACTCTGACTTTCATTTTGACAAGAGTTATGCCCCCTTTCATGAAACTTTAACCTGCAACCTAACCAAGCTCATAACTGGCCATCACTTGAAAAGTATTTGACTTATGTTCATGAAACTTCACACACATATTCATCTTAACCACACAGAATATTGTTACCCATGACCAGTAACTTTGACTCATTTCAGCAGAATTATGCCCCTTTTCATAAAACATTAACCTGCAACTAACCAAGCTCATAACTGGCCATAACTTGGAAAGTATTTGACCTATGAACTTCACACACATCTGCATCTTAAATAACGAATGCTGTTACACATGTCCAATAAATAACTTTCATTTTTTCAGAGTTATGCCCCTTTTCATAAAACTTTAACCTGCAACCTAACCTAGCTCATAATTTGGTAAAATATTGACCTATGGTCATGAAACTTTATACAGTTCTTCCTTATCAATTATCCAATGCAGATGTATGCCCCTTTTCATAAACTTTAACACTTGAAAAGAAAACTGCTCTGTAATTTGTGAAGGATTGCATCCCCTGTCGTCAAACTTTATACTTGCTGAAATAAGCACACGGTTGGCAGACTGTACTTGCTGAAATAAGCACACTGTAGGCGACACAACTGTAGGCGACACAGGTGTTCCCTTCTAGTTAAATTTTAGCATTAAAGTGATTGTTGCACTATTTTCAAACAAGTTTGATTAAAAAAAGCAGAAAAAAAGCAGCAAAGTAACATAATGGAGTTGGCCATCTTGGGAGTCATCAAGCCCTTTAGCCATATCTGGTATATTGATAAGTCCCTGTCCCGCCATCACCAGGTATTTTTAACAACAGATTTAAACCATTTCTAAATATGCTGACAACATATAACTTCCATATTTGAGAATGCAAACTCTGTAGACGCAATATAAACGGCTTTAACTAGCCAAGCTAAACCCCAGAACTGGTGGTCAAATTAAGTTACCAACCCATAATTAATTTCATGCATATTCACTAAGGGGTATTTTAAGACCCTTGCACAAACCTGTACTTCTAATCAACAGATATACGTTGTATGACCTGAACACCTGTCTAAATGTTTTTTAGTGTACTTTTACTGTTATTTGGCATTCTAGTTTCTTTAAAATATCAATATTGATAAACATCAATAGCAAAGAAAATCACTGGCAAATAAATGTAAATTCATAAAATGAGCATGCAATGTATACATTTTACAATTTGTGTATTAATTGATAATACAGTTGCCGATTTATTTGCTTTGAACAATATTCACCCGGTAAAAGGGTTTAAATGTCATCAATCCTAGATGGCCACCTACATTTATGTTACTTTGCAAATAATTGGCAGATCAGGTCTCCTGTTTTTGTTTTTTTATGGTATTTGATAATACTGTAACTTTTTTTAAATATAAATATAACTTGTTTGAGAATAGTGCAGCATCCCACTTCATTGAAACACAACACCCAACAACTGCCAGTTACTGGTCATTTTCCACTTAAGTAATGTCTAATTCCTTTTTATTCTGACTTTATACAAAAGTACCATTAAAGTTATATGTAATGTGGTATTAAAACATGAAAGGTAAGGACAACTGGCCCAGTGGAAGAGTTTACTTGTGTGGGAATTGGTATGAATTTGACAACAATCCCCAAGAAATAGGTACCTCCTATGCCTTACATATTCGTGAATTGATTAACAAGATATGCATTATTAATTTTCCAAAGACATTTATTCTATGTTAAGCATAATGCAGTTGCTGCATTGCTTTTAAGGGACACATGTCACTCTGGATTTAAAAAAAATAAATTACTATTATCATGATTATAATGAATGCATCACTAATATAGCTAACCTATGGTTCATCACTAATATAGCTAACCTATGGTTCATCACTAATATAGCTAACCTATGGTTCATCACTAATATAGCTAATCTATGGTTAAAGAAATTGTTCATTTATATTTTCTCGATATGTGAATATTTACATTGTGTTTCATAAAACTATTTTCAAAGCTCTATCAGTAAAAAACAAGCCAAATACATCTGGATTGCTGTGTGGCCTTTTATTATAATAATTATCAGCTTACTTGAGACGAAAAAGTGTAGGATCATTTTATTGTGCATTATGTAAAAAGTTGTATGTTACCTTTTGTTTCTATATTGTTTATAATATATTTTGCTGAACTTTAGTATAACAAGTGTAGTAAATGTTGTATACTGCCCCTTGACTTCATACTGTTCATCTTAATGTTTACTGCTGAGTTCTTTATTATACTGAATAAAATCAAACGTGTTGCATACAAATTAAGTTGTGGTCTATATTTGCCTATTTCATAAACCTCCTACTTGTGTGGTTGTCGAAGTGCCATCAGTCCCCATATGGTGTCCGAGGTTCCAGTCTTTCCGGGGTGCCTCCCCTCTAAGTGTGGTGTTTGGAGTGCCCACCCCTACCCATGTGGTTTCTGGAATGCCACCCCACCCCTTGTGGTGTCTGGAATGCTACCCCTCCCCGTGTGGTGTTTGGGTGCAACCACGCCCTGTGTGGTGTCTGGAGTGCAACCACGCCCTGTGTGGTGTCATTCGTATGCCACCTCTAGGCTCTTCCTGTGTTGGGCCCAATGTAGTGGCCGGTGTACTACTTCCTGGGCATAGTGACAGAAAAGACTAATGTGGCTCCACTACTGTGCTACAGCTTTGCATGCATGACGATGCTAGTGCCATTCTGCATTATTTTATGGAACCCGCTCAAGAAGAGTGATTGGTGTCGGTCCAAACGCAAATGAAAACCTTCCTGCTTTGCTTCAGTTTCATTTGGTATGCATATGTGTAACATTAAGCTGCATATTACCTTCGACCTAATTATTGTTAATCTGTCTCGAAAGGTCTAGGACTCGGTTGCGTTGTTGCTAAATCATAATGAATGAATGGTGTTTTACGGCACGTCGATACATAAATAGGTCATATTGTGCGCAAAAACTGACGAAAGATGAAGAAATGAAGGATTAATTAAAAATTAATGTAAATGCTAAATCATAAATATTAATTGAAATGAAGATTATATAACAGTTGTGTTGTACTCTAGCAAAGACTAAAAGTCCAAATAGTCCAAATAAACTTTATAGTTATTATTTCAATTTACGCATACGCAAACATAGGTCAGTGTCCATGACGGACTGAGGCATCATTTATATAGCAGGATACTGTCCACGATTCTGTTCAATCACCTGTACTTTGTGTACTGGACTTGACTTTCAACATTGGCTCGAATACTAACCAAGACTAGGCATCAAATCTCAGCTTTTTGGAGTAAACAGAATAATTAACGTGGTTCCTGGACCAGTGTTTATACAGCATCGGTGTCACGAGCGCCCTGAGGTTATAATGGTTTGGTCATCAGTAGCTCAAAATGGAGTAAACAGAATACGAATATTACCTGCATGTAGGAAAAATGGTTAGATCTACTCAAGTTCTCCTTTGTTTAAAAGATCTCGACGAACTGCTTAGTGTCAAATAGTGAGTTTCATAAATATACTTACTAGGCCATTATTTGCCAAAAATATACTTGAAGAGGTCCGTGATTTGATAGTTTAAGCAGACATGTCAGTGCGCCCCTAATGCACAGGTTGCTGTATCAGTGTTGGGAACTAAACACATATATAAATATTTTAAGTTTTCCTGAAAACAAACATTTTATAGTTTTCCTGAAAATACGTCTCAGGAAAACTTGAAATACGTTTGTTTTCAGATCGAAAACAAAATATTTTAAGTTTTTCTGAAAAATGTCCCAGAGTACTGTAGTATCTGAAAACGAATGGTGTTTTACGGCACGTCGTCACATAAATAGGTCATATTGTGCGCAAAAACTGACGAAAGATGAAGAAATGAAGTAGTAATTAAAAATTAAATATATAAAGATAAAACTATTTACAAATAAGGGTTGCCCCAGTGGCCTACTTTGCCACTGACCATTCCAAGGCGGTAGCCCTATTGTCAACCCTTTTGTGTTTGTATTTATTATTACTTTTGCCTTCTTGTTTGTCTGTTTGAGTGATTGTTTCTGTGTTTTGTGGTTGACTGTGTACTGTGAATGTTGTTTGTTTTGACTGGATGTGTGTGGTTGACTGTGTACTGTGAATGTTGTTTGTTTTGACTGGATGCGTGTGGTAGACTGTGTACTGTGAATGTTGTTTGTTTTGACTGGATGTGTGTGGTTGACTGTGTACTGTGAATGTTGTTTGTTTTGACTGGATGCGTGTGGTTGACTGTGTACTGTGAATGTTGTTTGTTTTGACTGGATGTGTGTGGTTGACTGTGTACTGTGAATGTTGTTTGTT